>CALNHX010013301.1:0-18346 GCA_940337035.1 Agriotes lineatus
TATGTATACTATACATACTATGTTCCCTGACCATTCTTCGCCCCCAACCCCGCTCTTCTGACTCCCGCCCCCAAGCGTTATAGAACGATAGCATTGCTTATACATATGTAAACATGATATTATACAATAGTGAATAGTCTTGCACAGAGTTATATAAATGATAAATGTACATTAGGCCTCCGCCCGCCTTGATCTTTTTGGAGCATGTGGCAAATCGTCATCGGTCTCTTCATCATTGTGCCCTTCCTGCTGGGCGCTGATTTCGTCGAATAGGTTGCGCTGGTCCTCACAGTCTTCGTCTGTATCGTCTTTGTTGAAGTCGGCTTCTGGCGAATTCTTAAAAGCAGTGCCGGTGACAGCCATTATTCGTCCCATGGTGTGGAATGTGCCATGTCCATCCAGCGTGTTCACATTAGAGATGGGAAAAGTAGTTCGTTGTGGTGCACTAGTTCTCGCGAACTAGTTCGTAGGAAAGAATCGTTCAATATACTAGTTCGTTCGCGAACCATAATGCGCGCGCAAACAGTTAAGGTAATCTGTATAAAGGTTGAACGATCACGTTGAACGAAGAACGAATATGCAGAAATGCAGATTTGCAAGCGTTACAGTTGTGTGGGCTGGTTGATCAGATCGGCTACATTCTTTTGTAGTAATTTATGGAATCATTTTGATAATTCTGCGGATAGTAGTAAAAATGCCAAGTGTAATTATGGCACACAACTTTTTATTTTTCGTTTATTTGACAGAACGTTACAAGGCTCAAGCTATGAATGAATCCATAAGTTTTAGCGACCCTGTATTTGTTTCGACCTCTTGTGGGTGCAGGAACTGAAGTGTATTGATGATGACAATGTCAGTTTATTTCAAATTCGAGGTTAGCAGGTTAGGTTTTGCGTCAATCTGTGTCAAATAACAAAACCTATCTTTGTCATTTGACATAAAGTGACACTAGCCTGCAGTACCGTCAAACGTATAATACGAATCACATGTGACTGTACTTATACATTTATCCAAGGCCGACTATATTAAATGTTAAACATAAAGGCCTTCCCAAATTGCACACTCGCTTGCGCCGTCTTTAGCAGACATTTTTAAACGTTTGGTTGGTTTCCTTGCTTTACGTCAAAGTCAAAGTCAAACATTTCACATCATAAGCTAATTTGTTTACACAATTACAATTTTGTTATTAAAAGAAAATGTAAGGTAATAGTAATTTACGATTCAAGTAACGTTATTAAGCTTTTTACATTACGAGAGAATAGTTTGAATGAACGAGCGACGTCAGGAGCGAGTTCTTTAAAATTCTCGAGTAATGTAGAAAGCAGATAACGTTACGTATATCGTAACACGGTTTATTTTATCCTAAAATACTAATCTTCTTAAAAAATAAGAAAAATGGTTATTAATGACACTTACAACAGCGAGTAGTGATATCACTAGTAAGATAAAAACTCAATACTGTATTGTTGGTAGCACGGTCAGGTTATGTTAAATTTGAGATTTTCAGGTTAAGTTTTGCGTCAGTTTATGTCAAATAACAAACAAAACCTAACCTACTAACATCGAATTTGACATAGACTGACAATACACTTCAGTGCTGTCAACATGTGATTAAATGCTAATAAAGTACCGTTATGTTATTTTTCTTAACAACACTAGTGCTGTTAAATGCATCTTAACGCAACTCGTTGCTAAGGAGTTAGTGTCATAATAACATAATAGGATAAAATAAATATATCTTTAATCAATGTTAAACATACTTATATTATGAGAAACTGATTAATATACAGTTTTACAATTTTAGAACTTTTCTACTGAGCGATTTGTTACAAACGATTTTTCTTTTTACAGAATCAGTGCGTTCTAAGCATATATTGTCAAGAACAGGCTTTGCTACTGTTTGAATTATTGTAGTACATAGTTCCTTCTTATGCAGTGAACAAGAAAGTAAAGGATTGTGTTTTAAAGATGGTTCGATCAGCTCAGTGAGTTGATTACAGGTTTTCTTACATTTTATAAAAGGCAAAAGTTCCTGTATTAGATCTGAAATCCTTTTCACAATTCCTATAAAAAACTCCATTAGGATATATCAAGCCTCCACGATCTTGTAAACTAATTCATCGAAGCAGATGTCCCGGCACTGTCTTGGTCAGTAACGGCGAAATGCAATCATTGCATACAAACTTCTGTTCCACTTTCCTAATTATGTAGCCCGCTACAAATACTACAGAAGCAGAATAAATAGTGGCATCAGGTAAATTATTTATTTGTAAATTTTTAATATGAACTCTTACTTCTATTGGTAGTAACAGTTCTTCCATGTTATTAGGTGTTGCCAAGAGACTCGATTCAAGTGGTGCACAGCTTACAAAGCTTAAATTTTCAGCTGTATTGGATGAAGACGAAGCTTTAACCACCGCGCAACGCAAAATTTGCCTTAATGAATATTCTGCCGATCTTGCATCCCTAGTATCATTGGAACAACATTTGAGACTTACATGTGAAAAGGTTGCTTCCACGGCATCGGAACTAAATGAGCGGCTTAATACATAATAAAATCCTGCCTGTTGAAGCAGAAACTTTATACATAAATATGTACTTTGTGCTGTCAATTTAAAGCATCCGCTGTCTCGTCTGTTAATCCTTGCATGCCTCTACTGGCCGAACTGTTTTGTATGTATTTCATCTATGTAATTCGGAAATGTAATATTTAGTCAGTGTAGCATTTCATTGGAAACACGAACGTAAGGTGCAATATCGCTATTTAAAGTGCGAATGCACCTATTTGAAACATTGTGCACTTGGAAGAAGTGGTACATGTTTTCCATGTACAACACTGTAGCATCAATGCCAATAAAACGTTCATCTTCGGCTTCTTTTAAAATTTTAATGAAGCAGTTACAGCAGGAGTTAATACTTGTATGGCCCTTAAAACATTCATTTTCTCAAAACTTGTAGGATGTAAGTGTTTTCTTGTCAAATAACGGACAGGCTTAATTGGTAGATCTTTATGCAGGTTATATACACATATCACGATCCAGAAATAAATTCCTAGCGTTTTTCAGTGCATGGCAAAAATCAAAAGATAAAAAAAACGGTAAAGGTGAAAGAAACGGGTGTTCGATTTGATTTTGAATTGATGATCCTCCACTTAGCATTTTAAAAAGTGCAGTATTCGACGAAAAATTATCCGTTACAAGCCTTAGGACAATGAATCCACAGTCAGTTAAAAGTTTTAGTACCCTCATTGTCAAAGAATAATAAACATCGGTTGTTAGCGAAGCGTGAAAGAAATATCCTGATGAAATGATAAACCTGCTTGACAATCCTTGTACCACAAAACATAACATCTTGTTAGCGATGATGGGAGTTTGGCCAGCAAAACTTGTGCTACCTGTATCAAGACCATAAATTCGATCTTCTGTACGACTATAAATCATTTTTTCTTTTATGGCCATGTCATCGACTATTAATGAACAGATCCTTTGTGTTGGGTGTTTCATCTGTTTAATCTCAGCCTGTAGACGTTGTGCAATTAGTTCGTTTTGTCCATTAAACGTGCCAAGATAACGCGAAATAGTTGTTTTTGATGGCAGTACAGTCAAGTTCTTTCGGCAGAATCCGTAACCTTTAGGAGAACAGAACCTCCAAACAGTACACATTCGCACTGTTAATTCTGACCATTTTGGGTTCTTTCTGGGATAATTTTGAATGAAGTCCATCAAAAATACAGCCTTTACGTTTGAGTTTTCTGCATCATCAATAATTTTCTTTAAGGACTCAAAAGCTGGTAAATTGTTATTGACATATTTTTGTATATCCCTAAGTTCTGATAAACAATTTTTATATTTTAGAGTTGTGTTTGCAAACCTAGTGTAAGAGCGTTGATTTGTTCCTGAAGGGTAGCTATATCATTGGATGATGTCGAGTTTACTGAAACTGGTTCATAATTTTCGATCCTGGGTTGGGAACTTTGTGAATTAACAAAATTCTAAAATGTAGAGACTGTTTGGTATGGGAAGTGATAAATAAACAGACAATTTAAGTTACAAAAATAGACGGTACTGATCCTTTTTTTACACGATAATATTTAAAACTAGTATCAATTTCTTGTTCTCTAAAGTGCTTTGTAGACAATACTGTAAGATCTGTAATTTTACTTATAGCTGTAATATAAATTGAGTTGTTTAAATAAATACAAAGCTCATGAGTTTTTTCTTGTACATACCACAAATTTCCTGTAAGAATTTGAGCCACTTTTCTCGAATTTCTAATTCGCTTGGTATTTGAAAGAAAGGTGCAGTTTTATTATAGCAAAGAAAACATTTCCTACCCATTGTGAAAGAGACCACTACTAGAAATGTAATCTTTCAAATATGAAGGAAGAATTTTTTGGGTCTGTTCCTAAGCAATATTCGAATATTAAATTTCAGAGGGAATAAGACTGGAATATAGTTTGCAAATTTGTTAGCAGATGGCGCAAGCGAATGTACAGTTTGCATAGATAATATAAAGGGGTTTAGAACGCAAGCTCCCTATCTATTTTTAGGTCTCAGAACATTTTGCGCACCGTCCACAAGCCGCCAGATGGCGAATATTTGAAAGAAAAATTACTAAGCCTAAACTTATAAAAGCTCATGAAACAACATTTCAGTAATGTCACTGTCACTGCGCTGATTATACTCAAGTTGCAGTAACTTTATTTTTAATCAACTATGAAACTCTGTCAGGTCATTTTGTATTTTAATTAGCCACCTAGGCTTTAGGGCAGCGTGCCGTATGTTAAACCCTTTTAGTTACTTATTTGGCTTCATCGCCTAATTCCATAATAATGATTTTGCACATATTTGGCCTCAAGCGCAGTATTTCTCGTCATCCGGGGCACCCTTTGTTGGTACCTTGACAGCCGGGTGTTAACGCTCGCAAGATTTCCGAACCTTCTAGAAATCACGCTGTTGAGGAGACTGCGAGGCCTCGCGCTCTCTTTTTGTCACCGGAACTTATTTGTTTTATTGGGCGCATCGCCATTGGCTGTCGAGAGTCACGTGGTAACGCCGTTTTGGCTCACGCCACTTTCGGCGTCCGAACGCTTCTTGCTTGAGATTCAGCCAAGAGCCGTCGATCTAAGAGGTCGGATAGTGTGTGTGTTCGTGCGGCGCTCCCGCCTTTGGCGGGGGCGTCAGCCTTTTCCCGTCTCGTGCTGCTTCAGCAAGTGTTTGATAAACTGTTTCGCCTTAAGCGAGAGTGGCAGTTCAACTCAGGCCATTGAACAAGGGAGGTGTGTGTCGTTTAGCGGCGATCTTATTACGCCAAGGCGTAGGTGTGATGGCAGACTTCACTTTGTAGAAAAAACAGTCAATGTCTAGACGTACATTGGAATATTATAGACCTATGTTAAGTCTAGAATTGAAGAATGTAGAAATACTAGTATGCAATTTATATTTCAGCAGGATGGAGCTGTGTGTCATACAGCTATAAAAGTTAAAGAGTGGCCCTTGCCAAATAAAATCCCACTATTAAAATGGACATCTAGTAGTCGAGACCTATCACCAATTGAAGCATTATGGCATGTAATGAAAAAAAGGTGAAGCGCTCATCCTGCGATAACGTTACCAGAATTACGATCGCGCATTTACTATATCTGGAATGGTTTTACCCCAGATCAACGTCAGACCTGGTTAATACTATACCCAAATGTATAGAGGCTGTTTTAAAGAGAAAATGTGACGTCACTCAATGGTAAAACTGAATTTGTGCGATCCTGTACTCCTAACTAATTTTGCTTGAAATGTAGTTTGTATTTTAAAACAGCTGAAATAGTTCTCATTTGCTTGTTATTGTTAAACTTTTGTTGTAATTTCATTAATTAGTTATTAATTCAACAAAAAAAAACAATAAATGTACTTTGTCTATTTCTTTTAGCAGATATTTCTACTAATAAACAAAGTTTTACTGATTGGGCCAAATTCAATGAGTCGGAGCTCGTATATTAAAGATTGCTAAAAGTTCGATAGTTTATTTTGAACTAGTTCATTTCAAAGTCGCGAACTAGTTCATTTAGAAGAATCGTTTATTTTATCAGTTCGTTCGCGAACTACCCATCTCTAGTTCACATTGAAGTCTGCATCGTCAAATATAAACTGGCTGAATGGACACATAAATATGGTATTTTATTTAATACAAATTGATGGACAATAATTAATTTAATGTATTTTCAAAATGTCCACCATTTAGCTCAACGCATTTTCTTAGACCTATTATTAAAGATCGTCTAACTTGAAATAAAGTTGATTCTTGATTATTTCTAATAATATTAGCAGCTTCCTGGATTTTTAGATGCAACTCGTCACGGGTATTAATCAGGTCTTTATGAACGATCAATTTCATGTATCCCCATAGGTAAAAATCAAGAGGGTTAAGGTCTGGACTGCGTGGTGGCCAAGAAATTCGCTGCCACGACCAATTCAGCGGTGTGGAAAACGTCGATTTAAATGGTCACGCACTACATTTTGAAAATGTGGTGGTGCTCCGTCCTGCAGAAACCAATAATTTTGTCTTAAATCCAAAGGTACGTCTTCTAAGAGTTCATCCAGATTATTTTCCAAAAAGTTTAATTACATATCGCCATTGAGCCTTGGTGGAAGTTCGAAAGGACCTACTAAACAGTTTCTGATAATACCACACCACACATTGATAGAGAATTCATTTTGGAAATGTTTCTTCCTTGGTAAATGCGGATTTTCAATTTCCACGAATGGCTATTTCTTCAATTAAAAATTCCACGGCGGGTAAAAGTAGCCTCGTCGGTAAACAGCACCTTCTTCAGAAACATGTGGTCAGCATTATGCTTGTTAAGAAGAAACTGGGAAAACTGCAATCTAGTTGGAAGATCATTTGGTAATAAATTTTGTACAGGAGTGAAGTGGTAGAGAAACAGTTTCTCTTTTCGTAAAATTCTGTGGACAGAATCTTTGCTTATCGTGGCAGCTCCAGCTAAACGAAGTGTACTTGTCTGTAGATTTTCTGCCACACGAGCTAAAATTGCATTTTTCTGGTCTACAGTTATTACTTTTGGACGTCCATTGTGACGCTTTGGTCGAAATGAACCAGTTTTCCCTAATCGGTCGTAAAGGTTTTTGAAAAGCTTGTGATCTGGCTGTCTTCTATTTGGATATATTTACAAGTATCTCCTTGCCGCGGCAAGATACAAAAACCTTCATTAGCATAGCTGTAAACCATATCTCTCATTTCAGCATTAGAGAATTCGTTATGCCGCGGCATTTTCGTAAACACGCAAGAAAATGCTTTTGTCACCAACGTTATTAGCTGATTTACCACTGTTGTTTACTAGATGACAATCACTACCCATTATTTTTGTGATCATGGCTACTTGATAATTGCACGTCTTAATTACAACCAAAACCTTTGATAGGCATTTTAAGGCAAACGGTTGCTTTTACGCTTATGAACTAAGAGTACATTATTTTTGTGCATTTTAATTTCTGTCAGATAATTTAAAATTTTAAAAAATGTTACAGATAACGAAGTTAGAGCTAACAAAAGTTTCAAAGATAGGTAAAGCGCCTCTTACAGTCAAGTCTAGATAATGAAAATTTTTGTATTAGTGCATTACATAATAGTAAGTATGTATACCAAAATTTAAATAACTCTACATTTGTGGAAATTAACAAAAAAATAAAAAATAAAAAATTGTACTTCAAGGCCCTGTAACTTTTTACTGGAAGGACTTTGTACTAAGGTATATTAAGTTTAATCGATTTATTATATTCTAAGGAATCTCTGACTAATCGGTGTCCCATTATTTTGAGACACCCTGTATATATATATGCAGTGTGTTTCAGGATTGATGTTGCAAGAGATGAAATGGACTAAAAGTTTTTGAATTTTATTTTAAAATTCTGGGAGAAGGTCCTACTTGGTCTGAAAAGAATTTTAAGCGAAAACTATTTTCTTTTCGGGTAAACTACCCTTTTTGTTCATGATTCGGCAAAATTTTACCAAGAAAAGTTGTTCACAATGATAAATTATGATCCTATACAAACTTTAAGGGAGGACCTAATCCCACAAGTCTAATCTAAAATTCAAAAATATTTAGTCTATCTCACCTCCTGTAACATCAATCCTGGGAGCCTGGGACACAATGTATAGCTACAAAAAAAAATGCAAAACAAATATAAGTAGATTGTACATGATGATGATGGTTTTAACTGACGATACTGTGTTAGAACTATTTGTCAAGCTATTTCCTCGGATTTTAGCATTTTTTCTTCCGCCGGCCGAAATATTAACGCATTACATTCTTGCATATTCATCGAGATTTAATTCTTTCGTTGCTAACATGTTACAGACCTCTTTGTATTCGTCAAAATCCATTTATAAATTCACCCTTTGTTCTTTTGCGAGCAATGCAGGCTCCAGCTTATCAAATTCTGCGTATTCGTGATTGTTCTGGCACATTCAAGGTTTCCTTCAAGTTTCGTGGGAAGGTGCATTGCATCATTTTGTTGGAAAATTCCGCACAGCTCTCGTTCTTTACTTAAGCTAGACAAGGACGGAGCGTAGTCACGCGCTTACGTCAACGGCAATTGCATTTTGAATCTGTAACTTAAGCGTCACTTCCTACCGGTCTCTGATCTAGAACAGATGTGGGTGTCGACTAGCCTCCGGTTCGCATCGCTTTGCGACCGGGGGACTCTTGTAATTCCGCTTTGAATAATTATGTGTACTTCGTGCATCGTTTTGTGCCCATTTGAGGTATTAGAACTGCTTTCTTTTCGTCGGATTTGTGGTGCCTTCTGGAGGAGTGTTGCACGTGTCGTGATAATAAAGTCTTGGGGTCGCTGTTGAACAGTTACGCCCTCTTAAGCTCTGAATTTTCGTCTACCGTGAAAAGGCAACTTCAAATTTACGTCACAAGACGGATTATTAGTGGGAATATCAGCCATAAGCCTATTTGGGGCATACCGAACTTCCGTTTATCGTTTCTAAGATTTGCCGTACCGCTTCGGAGTTCAATCTACCCGCGTTAGGGGATGTTAGACCCAGACCGCCTTCGCCAGCAATTTCCCGTTGCTGTTGTCCAATTTCGTCAGGCATTTTCAGGCAGCTTTAGACATCTTAAGGCAGTTTGCTTGGAAAGGTGATTACATACAGCATCGCACGTCAAATGCAGCCAGCTGATTTTCTTCAGCTAATAAGTTATTGTAAATTAGCCTTTATAGTGTATCATGTACAGTGAGCGTCGAGTGTTGAACAGTTCAGCGTCTTTGTTGTTAACGATGTTTTTTGTTGTTGCTAAATTTAATGAATTGCCGTCGTATTTCTTTGTTTGTGTAACGTAACTTGTGGCAGTTTCGTTTGCCTTGAGCCACATTAATGTATTTGCAGTCAAGTTTAATGTCTGTAATTAAGTTAACTTATTGCGCAATCTAACCCAACTAATCTATTCGATCATTTTTAAATCTAACTAGTCAATTTCATGTTCATTGTCATCTACATATATTTTATTTATTCCAATAGTTTATTGTCAAGTACTTATGTTTTTCATTTGTGTGTTTATGGTATTTGCTTGCGTTTTATGTGTGTTTTTCAGCTGTGAGAAGGAGTTTAGCAGCTGATTTAATGAGTTATTGTTGTAAGGTAAGTCGATACTGTATATAACTCGCCAACCAAACTCTGCCAAGGTAGAAGTAGCCAGGTGGATTATGTACTTCCATTTTCAAAGTAGTCTCACCTGTGTGGCTGTTGTTGTTTCCCGATTTAGTCAAGAAAAAGGTGACATACCTTTATTTAACACCATTTACCTCTAGTATCGGAATACAGCCCTAGCTCGAAGGTCGTAAAGAGCCCGCCCACGAGGCTGAGTTTTTAGCTAGAGCAACCCTTCCTATTGCCGCCATCTTAACAGGGTTAGGGCCTTGTATTTCCGGTTTATTTCCCGATCATCTCGTCTTATCGTGTCGTGGATAGCAAGTTCGGCTCTCGAGTGTATGATTTTGTTTTGCACGCTTGAGGGGCTGGATTGTTATGCCGTTAGGCCAATTATAGGCGTCACTGTACATTTTATGGGGACTTCCAACCCCACTAAGGACTGTCATGATGTTATTATGACAACAGTGCTCCACAATTCACATGTGGATGCAAAAATAAGTATTTTTCTGAATTACATTCTTATCTATGATTGATTTTTGCTACTTTTATAAATGTTCAACAGTAATATATGTATTTAAGTGCATAATGACTTTCCGATAATACTGGTTATAGGGATGCACGACCGCTTGTTGCGACGAAAATAGGCACGACATTGAAGGTGGTGTGACTATTTTCAGGAATCGTAGATAGTAAATACTTCTAATTTGGCAAAGCTATACGCTTTAAGGTTATAATAAAGGGTACATGATAAAATGTTTTCTGGAAGCAGCCAGAAATTTTGGACATACAAACATACGTTCAATTTGTTACGGTTCAAAAGTCATTTACAACTATTTAGCTAATTATTTTCCCTAATCTTGGTTAAAACTAACTTTTGCCATATTTTCCTTCAAGTTTAATTTTTCTTACAGCATTACTGAGCATTTAGATCTTCTGAAAATCACATTTCAATCTAAGCAAACTATATGATAAGAATTACAGGTCTGAGAGCCCCTGGTGTGTAGGCTTCACTTTATGCATATACTGATTATCTGAACCCCTCCCAAAATTTGATTTTTGGTTTTATCAGCTTTTGGAAACCATTTTGGCATTCGCCATTTTTGTGCTGTTAAAGACAGGTGCTTTGAAAATTCGCGTCTTGGAGACGTTACTTTATTGGATTTATTCAAGCGCATCCTGTGTAGGAAATTGCTTTTGGTGTGATTATGGATTCCGCGACGGTTTGGAATAGACCCCGGGAATGTTATTTGCGGTGATCTCCTAGCCCAGACTTTGTTTGGGGATTTCGCTTTAGCAGCACATGGTCCACTTTGGCGAAGCTCAGCCGTAAACATCTAAAACGGGTATGTGGTTTTTCTAGGTTCGTTCAGTTCGATTCTATGGTTATTTGTCCCTTCAGCTTTTTTTTTCTTTCCCCGCTGGGAACATTTCTACACTATTGCCGTGTGGCTACGTACCTGCAGTACTCCCTTCGCTTGGCAACGTGCCAGCAGCCCCCTTTCTACTTGGTGGCGAATCGAGCATTGCTCCGCCAGTCGACGTCGCTGGCTGTGGATCCTTTGAGCCTGCGTTACATGACAGGATAGCACCAGCAAACCTCCTGCGACAGCTACTCGGTGGTCACCTACTTCTTGACCTCCTCATCGCCCTTCGGCCCTTGCTTACTACCACTGCAGCCGAAAGGAAACCCATCGCAAAGGTCTGTCAGTTTATTATTTCCGTTTCGAGCTCCCGAACCTCCAGTTCCTCAATGGAGACAATTGCGTGACGGTGCTGCAATGTGCTCGATAAACGTATGATTGCTTTTAACGTGTATTCTTAATCGGTAAACTCACCTGTGGAATAGATTTGATTCTGCCATTATAAACACAATTTAGCGATAGCTCTTTTGATCGATATTTAGGTTATATTTACGGAGATGGCTCCGATTTCGGACTAAGTTTTACCGGTATTGTATGGTCTCCGACCTCGGAATAATTTTTGACGGTATTGTAAGCTCGTGAGGTCAAGTGCATGAAAGTAATTCTTTACTTTTTTAAATGTCACCTTTTACACGGTTGAATAATATCGCTATCTGCGCCCTGTCGTGCAAGAGAAATTAGTGGTAATGCTCGCACCACGACCGTTTTAATGCAGATTGCCTTGCATTATCGTGAATGCGCCCTTGCGGAACCAAAACAAGATCTTGTAGGCCCGTGATTGCGTCGGTATAAATTAATCTAATAATTAAATAAAGGCTAATTCTTGCATACTGGGAGTTCGGTTGCATTCAACCCACATTCTAAATTTTGCTTTTAATCTTAATAGTTGTGTCGAAGCCAAGATGCTTTCGAACTCTTGCTAAGTGTTTATTCCGTAGTGCATTTGGACAAATTTAATGCCAATCTTGTATTCTATTTTAATACTACTAATTTGTAACATATACATACCGCTTATAATTATTTATTTAATTTGGGCTTGCTTGTCAACTACGCTTTATGCCCATATAAATGTAATTAGCAGTATTGTGGTGAGTTTAGTCTTATGTTTTGCTTGATAATATTAACCTGTGATATGATCTCGCTGTTGAGATTTTGTGTGGATTACTCCGCATTATTTGTTGTGTAAAATATGTGTGGAACCTATTTACTAATTGCTTATTATACTGAATCGTTACCTAGGTCAGCGAATTTTATTTATGCCCTCTTGCCGTATCTCTTTTCAGGAAGTGTTTGGTAGCGCATCTTATCATGTACCTTTATGTGCGATTAGCCAAGAGCTGGGTCACCTGCTACCTGGCGCCCGTATTTCTTTTATTTTAGCTGAAGCTTTGAGTCTCGTATATGACCCATGCCCTCCTCTAGCTGAGATGCCGGCCGCTCTTGCTTACTGCCCCTTACCACCAGAGTAACGGTAACCACGGTACCAAGAGGTTAATTGGCGCCCAACGTGGTACCCATTTTGCCTGATCTGACTTCATTTTCGCTTGACTAAAATTCACTTGATTTCGATGAATTTTCCCCTGGTTCCGATTTCTGTTATTTGAGCAGATTTGTTTCCCTTAGTTGTGCTCTCGATATATTTATTTATACATTTAGAGTTAGTCTTGGTGGTATGGTATTTATACTGCATGTTAATTAGATAGATTTATTGGGTTGCATGAGTTTCCAGGTACATGTAATTTAGATAATTGGGTATCCTGCGATATCGTTTAGCTACTTGCTGATAATTTTTTTGCAGGGTTAGTGATAGGCTAATATTCTAATAATAGATTTTGATAGTTGTAATAATTCTATTCGAGTGTTTATACAACACATTAATTAGTTTTGAATAGTAGTGTTAGCTGTTTGCTGTCAGATTATTTTTCTTCCCTTTTTTCTCGCTCTTTTGAATACCCGAAGATGGACGTTGATCGCCTACTTGTCGATGAACTCGATTATGAATTACTAGTTAGGGGTATTTCTTGCCAAGGTAATGTCATGGAGAAACGCAAATTACTTAGGTCTCGACTTAGAATGGAGAGCAGTGGCAACGTTAGTTTCCCCGAAGTCCACATTGATAATGCTCTAGAATTGGAAGCATGCACAGCTAAATTAGCAATCCTTGCTGCAGAAGTTGGCATTTGTTTTTCCACCGCAAAGGATAACAACTTCAAAAGATTACATACTCGTCTCCTACATGTGTATGGCCGCCTTGAGAGAATCACTTCTATCGAATCTTTGGCTAATCTGAAAAATGAAGCAGTGAATCAATGCCTTCAATTACTTGACGATCTTGAAAGCAATATTGAAAATAAACGAGATCAAGATTTAATTTCATTAGACGAACCTGATGTTGCTACCTCTCTACCTCGAGCTCCCGATACTTATCACGATTATCAGGAACAACCATCTCCACCAGACGTTGAACCTAGGCGTAGCTCCAACGTAAACTTTAACCTCAATGCCGCACAGCGAAGATCTTCACTTTTTCATAGCACTAGTATGGTTACATCGAGTCGTGCACCCGCTGAACATAATTTTATTCCTGTCAATAAATGGAAGATACAATATGATGGTGAAAGTGGAGTATCAAGCTTTTTGGAACGTATTGAAGAATTCCGAGTGGCTAGAGGAGTACCTAAAGAGCATCTGTTTACTGCAGTCGTAGAACTTTTTACTGGCAACGCCTTAATCTGGTACCGATCTATTCGTGATACCATCCGTAGTTGGGATGACCTGACCAAAGCTCTTCGAGAAACCTTCTTGCCGTGTGACTACGAAGCTACTTTATGAGATGAGATAAGACACCGTACCCAGGGTGTTGATGAGCCAGTGTCCGTCTACATCGCGGTCATGGAAAATCTTTTCCGACGCCTACCTTCAGTGCCGTTGGAAACTACAGGTCTCACTTTGATAAGGAGAAACCTGCAACCTTATCTTCAATCTCAACTCGCCTTACAAGTTGTAATCACTATCTCAGATCTCACTCGTACATGCAAGATAATCGAAGACACTCAAGTACGAACCTCACGCTTTCGGAATCCTCCAACTAATGGAAAGAATTCGTTGGAACCAGACTTAGCGTACCGTCGATCTCATTCGAAATTTAGTATAGCCTCTGTGGAAAATTCAGCTACTGTTTCCACTCCTTCAGCTTGTGCCGGTCCGACTCACATTGATGCTGTTAAATCTATGGTTTGCTGGAATTGCAATCAACCCAACCATCGATCTGTTGATTGCCCTCAGTCCAAAAGAATACATTGCTACAGATGTGGAAAACCAGATTATACAACTAGAACATGCCCGTCGTGTTCGGGAAACGCCGTCCAGCGTCGTTAAGAGGCCGATTAGCACGCTGCAAGCACAACAAGGCCAACGAACCGATTGTTGATCCGAATGAAAAGTCTGAAAGTTCTAATTTCAAACATCAAGCCGTACTCGACTTTATACTTAGCCATGCTGATAAAGATCAAAGACCCTACCTTAAGGTTTCTATCTTTGGAAATGCCATTCTAGGCCTTTTAGATTCCGTAGCTTCTCGAACTCTTTTAGGTAAACAAGGTTGGGATATGCTACAGGACTATTGCCGTCTCGACACTAAACGCCTTTCTTCTTGTGTAGTTGCCAATGGTGACGAATGCCTTAGTATAGGTACTGCTATCATTCCTATAACTCTCCGAGATAGAATTTGTGTCATGGACGTCTTAGTTGTTCCTTCGTTACCTCATTCACTTATCTTAGGTATTGATTTCTGGCGCAAGATAAACATTATACCTAACCTTCGCCGAGATGAATGGAGTTTTGCCATAGACAACCCTAACATATCTGTCGATGCCATTCAATCTATTGAACATCTTTCGAGTGAACAGAGCCTTCAGCTGCAAGAGTTTATTGATAGTACTTTCAAGGCTATGGGTGATAAAATTGGTTGTACTCACCTGGTCCAACACGAGATTAAAACGCAGTCGCCTCCTATAAAACAGCGTTACTACCCCATTTCTCCGGCCCTTCAACAGCATGTCGATAAGGAGTTAGACAGAATGCTTCAAGATGGCATTGTGGAACGTTCTACCTCTGCTTGGTCGTCTCCGATCCTCATGGTTAAAAAGCGCGATAATACCTATAGGTTTTGTGTTGATTATCGCAAGTTAAATAAGGTTAGTCAGCCTGACGCTTACCCTCTTCCTTATATTAGTAGCACCCTCGACAAACTTAGAGACGCACGTTATCTTACAACCTTAGATATCAAATCCGCTTATTGGCAGATACCTGTTGCCGAGTCCTCTCGGGAATATACTGTCTTTACAGTGCCTAACCGAGGTTTGTTTCAATTTTGTCGCCTACCTTTCGGCCTTCATACGGCCGCGGTCACTTGGCAACGGTTGATAGACCGTGTGATAGGGGCTGACCTAGAACCTTTTGTCTTCACCTACCTCGACGACGTAATCATTTGTACGCAGACTTTTGAGCAACATTTAGACGTCTTACGGGAAGTCGTTAAACGTCTTTCCGATGTTGGCTTAACCTTAAGCAAAGAGAAATGTAATTTCTGTAAACCTGAACTTCGCTACCTTGGTTACGTAGTTAACTCCAGAGGTCTGTTAGTCGACCCCGATAAAGTTCGGGCCATTATTGAAATACCTACTCCAACTTGTGTTTCCAAGATCTGCCGCATAGTGGGCATGGCATCGTGGTACCGACGCTTCGTACCAAATTTTTTCACATTGCTAGCTCCTTTAACCTCGTTGCTTAGAAAGAACGCCAAATTTAACTGGACCTCAGATTGTGAAAACGCGTTTCGCTTAATTAAGGAACATCTAGTCTCTGCACCTATACTTGCGTGCCCTAATTTCAGTTTACCATTCTCGATTCAAACAGACGCCTCCGCTTATGGTCTTGGTGCCGTTCTTACCCAAAACCAAGAAGATGGTGAGAAAGTCATATGTTACATCAGCCGCTCCTTAACCAAAAATGAGAGGAACTTCAGCACCACAGAACGCGAATGCCTGGCAGTTCTTTTCGCGATTGAAAAACTTCGACCATACATCGAGAGAACGAAGTTCACGGTGATCACGGACCATTACAGCTTAAAATGGCTGAACAACATCAAAGATCCTACCGGCCGAATTGCTCGTTGGGCAGTGCGTCTGCAACAATACGAATTTGACATCATTCACCGTAAGGGTAAAGACCATGTAGTACCTGATACGTTGTCTCGCGCTGTGCCCGTAGTTAATGCTATAGAAGCCCAGCCCATCGTAAGCGAAGCCGTTAAAGACCGTTGGTACATTCGCATGCGGACTAATGTGCAAAATAATCCTCGTCGCTTCCCCTTGTGGCGCCTTGAAGGTGACAAGCTTTATAAGCATGTCAACATCACTTATTCGGATTTACGGGAAGACCATGAAGAATGGAGATTGGTAGTTCCGAAAGAAAGGCGTAAAGACCTGATTCGCCAAAATCACGATCTGCCCACGCTGGACACGCTGCTGTTTCTAAAACTTTGAATCGTATAGCACAACATTACTACTGGCCTAAAATGCGCGCTGACGTCGCCGCTTACATACGCCGCTGTAACACTTGTGGAAGAACCAAGCCTGAACAACGACCGCCTGTCGGTTTCATGGGTGGACATTCTATTATAAACAAACCATGGGAAGTCATTTGCACTGACATTGTTGGTCCCTTACCTCGATCCAAGAAAGGTTATGCCTATATACTTGTCGTCGCTGATTGCTTTAGTAAGTTTCCTCTATTCTTTCCATTACGCTCAGCTACCGCTTTTAAAATAGTCCAGCATCTTGAAGAAGATGTGTTTCTCGTGTACGGTGCACCTCGTCGAATAATCTGCGACAATGGTGTGTAATTTCGCAGCCGTGAGTTTACTACCCTCATGAACACCTACAATTGTAAAATGTCGTTTACTGCTTACTACCATCCACAAGCAAACCCTACCGAACGTATAAATCGTGTCCTGAAGACCATGTTGACAGCTTACGTCCATGATAACCAACGTGAATGGGACAAGTATTTACCTCATGTGGCGTGTGCCATCAGAACTGCTAAACACGAAGTAACTGGGCAAAGTCCATACTTCATCAACTTTGGTCGAGAGATTGTTCTTAGACGACCTGGAGAAGCTGATGACCAGAATGCGAATGCCGAGCCAGAATTACGATTCGATCGCACCAATAATAATAACCATCGCTTTGCGTTGGACTGCTTGCTTGTATGCTGATGTACGTCGCCGCCTAGATAAAGCGTATCAAAAGTCGAAGACACATTATGCTCTTAGGCGTCGCCCTGTTGAATATCAGGTGAATCAATCTGTCTGGCGCAAAAACTATGTCCTCTCTGACGCTGCAAACCACTTTTCAGCTAAGCTTGCTTCTAAATATGTTGGTCCTTTTATTATCCATCGTCGACTATCAAGATGGGTTTATGAGCTCAAGACTCCTGAAGGTAATCTGCTGCGTGGGACTTGGCACGCCAAAGACCTTAAACCCCATTATGACGACAATCGCGATCAACCACCTAACGAGGTGTAGTCTATTGTTAGGTCTGCTTTTGTTTCGTCGTATCTTTGGTCTTCAAATGTAGCTATGATTTAAGGTTATTTTCTTGCGTTCGTTTTTTTTAATCTGTGTTGTAGAAAGCTTCGTGGAAGTTTTCCTTTTGTCCTTTTGGGAGGTTGGTTGGGGACTTGAACGGTCGGTTACTTTTCCGTCTATTCCTTACTTGTAAGGTAGACTGAGACATTCCATCTTGTCGTTCATTCAGGAGTGAGCCACCTTTGAGGTCTCATCTCCGGTGTTCCTCTATCCGGTCACGGAGGATAGTGTTTCAGTGTGCAGTCGGTCCTGGGCTGCCCACTTTTCCTAGACTAGTAGGGTGTAGGGTTATTTTTTTTGCCATCACAGAAGATGGTTGCTTATGATCGCGGTGCATCCAAGGGGTCCCGCGCCTGGTACCCATTGTCTGTGATGACTTCAAACTTTTTCGGCTTTTTTCCAATTTTGGTAGTTCACTTAATTCCACCCTACGATGACTGACTGACGTGACAACGGACAATCCTTCCTATCCTTCTGTGTCGTCCACTATCTTCTTTTCTAGAGCTCCTTAATCCCTTACCCCGCCGGCCGCTCTTGCTTACTGCCCCTTACCACCAGAGTAACGGTAACCACGGTAACAAATTTTATACAGGGTGTTCTGCA
>CALNHX010013302.1:0-18343 GCA_940337035.1 Agriotes lineatus
TGATGCGGAGTGTGAGTGGGACAAATTGCTTGCCACATCCTTTTTACTTCCCTCGTCTGAAAGACGAAGGAAGTATTGTAATCACGAAAAAATTACCTTCCGAGATTTTTTCAGATCTTCACGTTTCAAGGTCCCTAGATGACGAAAAAGAGGTTTCCTCAATACCGTCTGTCTGCCTGTTGGTAGTATAGCTCAAAAACTATTTGTCGGAGAAAGACGATATTTTGCATACGTATTATACAGTATGTCCCCGGATTGAGTTTACAATAGGTATGATTGACCAAAAATTATCGAATTGGAATTTCATATTTTGGGATTCCGCCCTGCTTGGTGTGAAACGAATTTTAAGAATATTTTCAGTTTTTGAAAAACAAGTAGGCCTTTGACAGGGAAGAGAAAACTATTTTATTTTCAGGTAGACTACCATTTTTGTTTATGATACGGCAAAATTTAATTAAGAAAAGTTGTTGATAATGATAAATTATGCCCCTATACCAAATTTCAGAAAGATCTGTCGACTTATAAAAAACTGTTATTTTTTAGAAAATTGTATTTTATTGTCAGGTAAACTACCCTTTTTGTTAATGATACGGAAAAATTATATTTAGAAAAGTTGTTTATAATAATAAATAATGGCCCTATAACAAATTTCAGAAAGCTCTGTCGACTTAGATTAAACCGCCATTTTTAATAAATGCAATTTGTTTAATCTAAAAAATAACGGTTTAATCTAAGTCGGAAGATCTTTCTGAAATTTTGTATAGTATCATAATTTCTTATTGTAAACAACTTTTCTTAATACAATTTTGCCGTATCATGAATAAAAAGGGTAGTTTACCTGACAATAAAATAAAATTTTCAAAAAAATAAGTTTTTTATAAGTTGACAGATCTTTCTAAAATTTGGCATAGGGCCATAATTTATTATTATCAACAACTTTTCTTAATTAAATTTTGCCGTATCATAAACAAAACGGGTAGTTTACCTGAAAATAAAATAGTTTTCGCTTCCCTGTCAAGGCCTACTTGACTTTAAAAAATCGAAGGTAAACTAAAAATAAGTTTCACGCCAAGCAGGGCGGAATCCCAAAATATGAAATTCCAATTCGAATATTTTTGGTCAATCATACCTATTGTAAACTCAATCCGGGGACATACTGTATATCTACCTCGCATGAAACCGGTACAATTTCATACAAATATATACAGGGTAAGCACTTGAAAAAAATAAAATTTTGTTTATTTTTGTGTTAATTTTGAAATAAAAGGAAGTAGTAACTTTCGCATAGGTCAGGTTTACATTTGCCCAAGACTTAACCAATAAAAAAAATATCACAAAAGAGTAAAAATGTTTCAACCATGACACCGTGCTCTTCAAGACAGGCGCGTGCCAAACCTTCCTCGAAGCAACTCGGTAGGGCAGATGGAATTTTCCTGTAGTTATATCTGCTGCTGAAATGCGGTTAGGATTGAGCGATCTGCACAGCTGCAGATGCGGAGGGTTCAAACACCAGCGGGATACATTTTTTTTTAAATTTGAAAATGTATTTAATTTTTTAGAAACGTGAAGATATTTTTACTCCAAACTTAATTTGATTTTTAAAATCATTTACTGGCACAATGTCGACGAGGGAAGTTCTGAGTAAAGCCTTTTACAGATTTTTTTGGTTTGTGATACTTCCGATTCAGACAGCAAAGCAGCAAGTTGTGGGTGGAAAGTTTGTAGTTTTTGGAGTTTTCGCAGGCTTAAATGGTTCATATCACTATGCAATATTGAGGGGGGAATCCCATATGAGGTATTTTGCTACCCATGTTATCGATAAAGGAATTTAGGAAGTTCCATAACCTAAAACCATATGCTGCGTAGACGATAAAGTTACAGTTTTTAGACTTATTCAGGTGGCAGAGTTCTGCCTTTTTTTCTGACGGAAGCCTGAGGGGCAAGTTCAGAGTCAGGACCTGGTTGTGTGTTCAGAGGTTGCTGTGTGTAGGTCTGCTTTGCAATGCTCCACATTCAGGAAAGTTATTCGTTAGAAGGATTTTGGTCCAACAGCTTTCCAGGTGCTTAGTTAGGCAAAATCAAGACCTGTGTTAGATCCTGTAAGTGTAAGAGATCTTTAAGTATTCGATTCATTGTGCTCGATGGTTAGCATCTTTATGTGTACCATACAGCGTGGCCTGTTAGTTAAAGAACTGTAATCTTACTTCAGTGCAAAATTATTAGACGCCTCAGCTCGTGTGGTATGAAGATTCGAATTTATAATGTTGAATTTATATAAACTCACATGTTACTGTATAGAGTGTAAACACCGCGATTCCAGTGCTGAGAGATTTATTACGGGTTAAGAATAACAGTTGTGTCAGTTTAGAATTACTGAATGGCTAAATATCAACCTCAACACGTTTTTCAAACGTATTAGAGCTCCGTGCCTTCTTGGTTAAAATTGCATGCTGGTTTGCTATCCTAGCAAATAACATAATTTACTTGAGTGTGGGAAATATGCAGGTACCAGACTAAATAACCCTTGGTTATAAAGAATTAGGTTCTATTTGTAAAAATGTAAAAAGTTTAATTACCCAGCAAAGAATTGTTATTTGTTCCAAATTGTACGAATTTAAATATTTAGCACTACTGCTTAATGTCATCATTTTTGGGTTGTTTTATTCAGCAGCATTATACAGCGATTGCTCCTGTGTAGTTTTGAGTAAACAACGTACCAGAAGCAAAACTTACATGCTAATTTATATGTTAGATATAAGCCATTCCTGGCAAGATATGTGATATTTTTATTACTTTATGATATTTGTTATACACAGAGGCTGATTTAGGCACAGCCTAATGCAGCAAATTTTGGGGGCGGTAAATTTCTGATGATACAAAAAATATTATTTAAGTATAAATAAATAGAAGAGAAGTGGCGACGGGTACCTGTGAACAAAGCCCTATCACACAGCTTACCTAAAAGTGATTCAGTAAGCTATTTTTAAGCAGTGAAAATAACTGGGAACTAGGTAAAAGTGAAGTGTAGAGAAAGGCAAATAGGAAGAGAAATAAGACAAGGGAAAGGAAGAAGTAAAGTGTGTACCTGAGATAGCAATAAGGTAACCACAGATAACAAGAAAAAGTAGAAGAAGATATGTGCTAACTACTAACTTTCGACACCGTTATCAGTAATTGAGATGAAACTACGAAGAACAAGAAGAAATAAATAGAGAACTTGGGAACTTGGAACTACACAGGCCAATGGCTTTATATAAGAGGATGAATTTTTAATCTAAGTATTGTTTATAGAGTTAATATTCACTATTTCTTCCTTCTGATATTGGCACCCATTAAATAAACTAAATAACTCTCCTGTTGCATCCCAGTAATTTGGTTTAAAAAATTATTTTATTTTATTTTAAACCAAATTACCAGGACCCAAAACCATTGTACGAAATTTCAAAACCACCTCCGTTATAGTCCATATAATGTTTTCTTTAAGAAAATCCCTACCTTTGGTATAACAGTAAGTTTGAAACGCTAGAAAATCGCCATGCAGTGACAACGCATTTATTTCACAACCACCTGTAATAGTTATTTACGTAACGAGTGGCTTCCAGGATTGGACCGTGTTATTATTGAGATTGAAGAACTCAATGTATCGCCCACTATATGTATGGTATACCTTTCCCATGGTGCCTTTAAGACATGTAGTCTTATGACATTCACATACAATGTAGGTACAAGAGAAAGCAAATTTCAAGTCCATGTGACGACGCTAAGTTTACTAAAATTAAAAATGAATGAATTTTGTTTTTGCTGCCTATAAAAGTTGCATTGTAAATCAGAGGGCAGATTGCTTCTATGTGTTTTTTGACTGCCGGTACCTGATGTACCTACCATTTATTTCCGATAAACAAGAATGGGTTGATTCACGAGATAGAACGAGGTTGCTCACTTCTATTGAACAGCCACTCAATTACATGTCATAATTACATTATTACATCATTGAAGCAAAATATACCTTTATTTAAAAGAAGAACTGTACTGATTGTCTACCTGTATTTTTTAAATGTATGTGAATAAGAGATGTAATGCTCTACCTGTGGCTGTAGTTTCAATGTTTTCAATTTTATAGTAGCTCCTGCAATAACTTTGCTATTTTTATATGTAGATATTAAAAAACGAGGTGCAAAATTATTGATAGTTTTCAATAAAGTCTCTCGTAGACACACAGAAAAAATGCGGCTATTTACTTCTGGTAGAAATACATCAAGTAGGTTAAGAGATTCGTTTTCCACAAGACAGATTATGCTTCCATACATAGAATTATGAAATCTAAAAATCAAAATTAAAATAACATGTAAGTAAATAACTAGTACAAAATGTCTATACCTTACTGATACCTTAACATCTTCTATGTGTTTGTACCATTTAAGCGATTCGATACGGAAGTCTATCATATATTGGTGAAAATTTACACTTAAATCGTGGTCTACATCTAAACTGGTCATAGTCATGGCAGATGATGTTCTTTGTGACCAGTCAGTTAATATATCCGATTTATTATCTGTACTACCCTCTACGCTGCCCAATGGTGGTTTATGGTTTTCACCATTAATCTGATTTGAATCAATGACCCATATGTCGGTACCACCATTCTCAGTTTTCATGTCAGTAATAGTTGGAATTACAGATTTTTTATCTGACGAGGAAATATAAGTTGAGGAGATTTGAGTTGATAACATTTGAGTAGATGAAACACTTGTAAAATCTGAAGTGTAACTATTTGAAGTAGAATTTATTATAGAACTATGATTTTCTTGTTTTTTCCCTGAACCGGAAAGTCTTTGAGGAGATGTTCCACCAGAATGAATTTCATTGCCTGATGGCTTATCTGATACTACCAAAGTTTTATTTGTTTTAGCATGTATAGTATCTAATTTCAGTTTAGTATTTGATGCAGTAGTATCCATGACTGAACTTGAGGTTAAGGTTCCATTCTTTAATTTTGGTTTATGTATAACTTGAGTTTTATTTGGTTTACTTGAAGTTCCTTTCCATGCTGGAAGTTCTTGTCTCTTGATAATATTAGATATGAATTCTTTGGTATCTGCTGAACGTTTATTTCCAGACTTTTTTTCTAATAGGGGTTTATTATGGGTTGAACATTCATTACGCAACCGTTTTGAGAACAGTTCTTTATGGCTTTTAGTTGTGGTTTCTTGAGGTACTACAGAATCATATTTTTCTCCACAGGTTGGTATATTTACTTTAGCATTTGCTGCAATAATATTTTCAGCTTTAAGTTTTTTTGGCCTTTTAGGCCACATTATTTCTTTACGAGACATTGTATTCATTCCTGCAATTGATGTATTAGCAAGACTTCATAAGAATGCATGTTTTTATTACCTGTGTTGAGTTGCAACGAAGGTTCATCTAAGCAAGGTGAAAGTTGTGTTTCTATAGTAGCAGAGCTGTAATAACTATTGAAAGAATCTTCTCCGTATGATATTTCTAGGTCTTCGGTAATATGGCTGTCGGTATTATCATTTTTGTCTGAGCCACTGAGTGATAGAGCAGGCAGATGCTCTTCACACACTTCAGAAATTCCTGATAATTCCTAGAAAATTATCCACTTAAGAAACAAGAGACATAGGTGCTAATTTAAAAAAGTTAATGAGTAAAACTTTATGAGTAATTTGCGAAGTGCACGTGTTTTGAAGCTCCGATATGAAAGTCCATTTGGGCCATATCGAGTTATCTAAAATCGCAAGAAAGTAGTGGAGAAGAAGAAGCAAGGGGTTTCTCAAATCTGAAAAGATTGAAAAAGCAGGAAAAGCAACCTGAGCAGTGAGTAAACTTGTTATAAATAGAATTGGTTGAGGTTAAAAGATAGTAAATAAAGTGGAACGTTGTATGCAGCTAATAGATAAGGAAAATAGCAATACATAAACTGGACCCCCGAAAAATTTTTGAGGATAGGCAACACACTGTACGCTAAAGTGTGCATAGTGGCTTTTCTCTAGGGACTAAAGAACAAACTGAAATACACAAATAAGGGCTGGCTCTCTCAAGTGCAGAACCGGGAGCATCACTAACAAAACAGCGAGCTGATAGTAGGCCAACCTCCGAGAAGTAGATTCGGGTGGACCCATTTTCGCAGCATAATTACTAATAAAAAGCTAAAGTGCAATAATAATACAAAAGAGAAAAATGGATAGTGAGGACTATTCAACCGATGACTCGAAAAAGAGGAAAAATATACCAAACACCGAGGGCGAAGAGGTATTTACAACAAAAAAACAGCGATGTTCCCATCCAAAACGGCCACAACGGAAAAAGCTAACGATGGAAAATTAGATGCGATATTAAAAATGAGTAACCTAACAATGGAGATGAAAGACGAAATGAAAGATATAAAAGATGAAATACAACAATCGAGAAGTGAGCAGAAGCTTTTCATGCAAGAGATCAACAAACTGAAAGAAGACAACAAACAGCTTAGGAAAGAGAATGAAAAGATAAAACAGGAAAACGAAAGTATAAAAAGAGAGATGAAGGAATTAAAAAACGATATGGAATGGCTACAGAAAGAAAAACGAAAAAGTAACGTCATCATGAACGGATTAAAAATCGATACATATAATCCAGATATCCTGAAGCGTGCCATGGAGAACTTTGTACAACAGCATCTAGAGATTTCAGTTAATATTAAAAAAGCATCTAAAATTGGAGAGAAAACATGCCTAATAGAATTAGAAAATGAAACTGACAAAAAAATATTATGGAGAACAAACCAAAACTAAAGAATATTAAATCCGAAAAAATATACATAAATGATGACCAAACAGAAACCGAAAAAGAAAAGCAGCGGGAAATAAGAGCGTTTACACAAGAAGAGATAGAGAAAGGCAAAACGGTAAAAATCGGGTATAGTAAAGTGATAGTGGAAGGCGTGGAATAGAAATGGGACAAGACTACAAGAGAGCTACAAAAAAACGAAACCGAAGAAATGCTGAAAAACCAGCAAAAACTAGAAAGGTGGGAAAGAAAGATTCTATGAAAGGTCTATGGTGGAAGAAAAGTGGACGATATATGGCTAAGACGCACAAACGCAGAAATTTATTTATTTATTTAATTCGCACTCAGCCAACAGCCGTTGAGCCAATTATAGGCATCGCTGTGCAGTTATGAGGAATTCCAACCCCACTAAGGACTGTCATGATGTTGTTATGACCGCCAGAACCAACTTTTTTCTGTGATAGCCGTACCACGAGGCGCCGAGAGATGCAGCCGTGGAACTCCCATCCAAGTTCTGACCAGAGACAGCGTTGCTTAACTCTGCTGATCGAACGTGGACGCTTGTTCAAGCTACACCACTCGGGACCTTAAACGAGTTGTATAACGCAGCTTCCTCAATCCAAGTGATAAAAGCCCGAAGACTACAGTGGCTTGGACACATGGAGAGGATGGATAATAACAGAATTGTAAAAAATATTGGCTGGAAAATACCGGAAGGGAAAAGGAAGACCAAGGAAGACATGGAGAGAAGCGGTCTGGGAAGACCTGCAGGAAAAAGGTATCAGAAACTGGAAAGAGATTGCAAGAGACAGGAAGATGCATGTGCCACACCAAATAATACTAAAGTTATATCAAAGTACAATAGTATTTACTCTAAAATAATGTTAAGAAGCAATGCTATACTGAAAATATTTATAAAATATGTATGAAATTATAAATGATTTTTTTTATTTGAGTGTTGTAAGAAACTTCTTCTGACAATGTCATGTCACAGAAGAAACGAAAATGACGGTCATGTCATTTATTTTTTTTCAATTTAAATTTCTGACTGTCAAAAAAATATGTGACCATCATTAAAATATATGACAGTCACAAAAATATCAGCTGACTTTTATTTACTGCTTCAGGATTCAAATAAGCTAGAACACACTTAATTCAGTGCGCGTCTAGGCAGCGGCGGTCGGTTTCTTGTGTGAGTCAGTTGTTCGGCGGTTTTACGGTGTTTCGTACAGTTGTTAGATCCAGTATTGTCACTGATTTTTGTTTTGTGAACGATATATTTAGGGATATAAAATTGGTAGGCACAAGAGCATTGCATTTAAATACTTTAATAATGTAGTTAAAACTGGACAAAAGTTACGATGTTTTGAATGTAAGTTTTGCAAGAAGCAAGTTACACATCATGCAACTAGAATGGCTCAACATTTAATTACATGTGTAGGTTGCCCCGATATGATAAAAATTATGTCGAAAAAAGGATTAAATCAGAAAGAGACGCAGAACCCCAACAAGCGTAAAAATGAAGAGTCAGTGCCTGTATCCCAATCGCAACTATCGCAAGCAGAGCCAATAGACACTTCGAGATCTTTAACTTCATGTAAGGTTAAAAAAATAAGTAGTCAAGAGTAGTTCAGTAAGCAGTTTTATCGACAATATTAAAACCGACGATCAAAACGAAATTTGGTTAATGTTGGCAAAGGCGATATATGCAACAGGTCTTCCACTGAATATAACAAAGAACGCATATTGGGTAGAAGTTTTTAAAAATATTAGACCCTCATTAACTCTGCCGTCACGTTTTATTTTATCAAACACACTTTTAGACACTGTGTACAATCAAGTTCATTTACAAGTAACAGATAGTTTAACAAATGTCAAAGTCCTTGGTATTCAATGTGATGGATGGTCCAATATAAGGAACGAGAGCATAATTAATATTGTTATATCAACACCCCAACCTGTTTTCTGTAAATCATTGTCAACCGACAAAAATTGCCATACTGGAGAGTATATGGCAGAACAAATAGAAATTGTATTCAAAGAAGTTGGAATTAACAAAATAATTGGATTTTGCTCAGATAATGCTGCAAACGGTTCTAGGTAAATAGACCGAACTCAATAGACCGAAAGGCAGTTGACCGAACTCAATTGACCGAAAAGCAATAGACCGAAACGTCACTAGACCCAAGCAGCAATAGACCGAAAATCACTTGGTCGAAAATATGTTACAGTTAAAGTACACATTCGGTAAATGTGCACATTAAATATCTCGAAAAATTACATTTAGTAACAGTAGCATCAATAGAAATATTTACTCACGACCGATTACCGCAAACGAAGATAAATACGTCATTAGCAAGATTAATCTATTAGCAACTTTCTCCAGTTTGTGCGTAAATACTTGGGTAGGATATATCTGTTAAGTATTGTATGATTTACTAGAACTAAGTTAAAATAGAATCAAAAACAAAAAAAAACTTCTAAACACGCCAGCAGTTTATGCTGCCAGTTCTAAGCCTGAATAAAGTGTGAAGGGAAGTTGATGCTATTAATGTTAATAAATGTAACCGTAATATATTTTCGACCAAGTGATTTTCGGTCTATTGCTGCTTCGGTCTAGTGACGTTTCGGTCTATTACTATTCGGTCAATTGAGTTCGGTCAACTGCTTTCGGTCTATTGAGTTCGGTCTACTCGCCGTGAGCGGCTGCAAACATGAAAAAATCTTGGAATTTACTACAAAACAGATATCCGGATAAACCAATTTCATATTATGGTTGTGCAGCGTTATATACTAAATTTTCTAGTTAATGACATCATTAAATTAAAGACCACTGAATCTGCACTTAATGCAGCAAAATCTATCATAAAAGTAATAAAAAATTAATCCGTTTTAAGTTCAGCATTCCAAAGACTATCAAAAGAAAAGCACAAATCAAAATCCTGCACCCTTAAACTTTCCGTTGCACCTAGATGGGCATCTATAGTTACCAGTTTTAAAAGCCTAAAAAAAACAAAGGTGTACTTCAAGCAATAGCAATTACAGATGAATTCCAAGAACTACTAGAGACGAAACAAAAATGATATACTTGATGACCTATTCTGGACAAAAATAGATTTTTAAAAAATTTTATTGCAACCTTTGAAGAAATGGCTATTGCCTTTGGAGTCCAATAAGTGCAATATCAGTGAAGTACCTGTTGCCTTTTATGAAATTGATAATGTTTTTAAAAACGAGCTATCTACTTCTCCTCTTTTGAAGCTAGAGGAACAAAAAGTTACAGAATGTTTACAAGAAAGGCAAAAGATGTGCTTAAGGGGCATACTACATTTTGCTGCAAACATTTTGAATCCCCGATATAAAAGTAACGAATTACTTTTGTTAATATTGTGTTTTTGTTTTACTGGCAATTATTTTTTAACAGTTTTTTTTAATAGTTATTTTACTTCATTCATGATTTCCTGTATTTTAGGAAAGATATTGTAGAAGGTTTAACTTACATCCATTCCCTAGCTGTATACTTAGATTATGTAGATGAATGTAAACTGCTTGAAAACCTTGCAGAGTACAGAAGTATCGAGGGTTTCTGGGTGTTACAATTTGTGCAAGATTGTGAAAAAAATCCGAACATTTTACCCTTAACATATTGGAAGGGTATACGTACTGAAATGCCACTTCGATATATGGCGGAAGAAGCAGTACTTGGTATGCCAGCTACTTCAGCAGCGACTGAAAGAACTTTTCCTTGTCTCAGCAGCAAGAACCCGAACAAAGACAACTCGAGTTTGATTGGTACAGAGAAAAACATCTCAAGTATGCAGCCAAATCAATTAGGTATAGGTATTAAGTATTCTTATCTTTTAAGAAATATGCTAAAAACATTATTTAAAATATTAGGGACTATTAATGATGACGAACGTTGGGAAGAATCAACATTAACCTCAACTGAGCCTTCAACTTCCACAATAATAGTGGCAGAATTGCCAGATGACGATGATGACCATGAAAGCTGTACTTATACTGATACAACTGAGGTAAACATCAGCCTAATTAACGAGATGGAAGCTACACTTTGATGCCAATGATTGTGACACTACTGATACTGAAAAACTTTAGTTGATCAATAGGTTATTTCTTATTTTATTATCGACTTTAGAATATGTTTTTGTTTTGTTTATAAAGAGATTTTTAGTTGATTTTAGAAACCTTTATACTTTTTTATTTAGAGAACTCGATTTATTTTTGTTTTTTAAATTTTTTGTGTTTCTTAGTAGTATTTAAATAAATTTGCATTTAAGTTTATGTGTGTATTTGCATTGAAGGTAAAGCGATGAAAACTTGATCACAAATTACCATAAAAGACAAAAATGACACATAAATGACCGTCACATGCCACATAAAAAAAATTACAGTCATTTTACAACCCTACAAATTCTATATCAAATTTAAAATTACCGTTATATCTGCAGACGAATTCGACGTATGGCACAAGAAGTCAGGCTGTTCTAATTTTTCAAACTCACACAATTTTTTTCCTAGTTTGAAGACATTTGCAGTTGTTAGCCTTTTAATGAAGTCTTCTGATATTGTTTCACAACTATCTTCTTCATCAGATATGTGCTAAAATATATATTGTACTACAATTTATAGAAAAATTATTACAACACTAAAAAAAAGAATCACCAGTAAAATGTTATTAGTTTGTGATGTCAAACTGAATAATTTATCTAGTATTAACACACATTTATGGTTTAAATGTATTTTTTGCATTATTTTGAAAACATTGATTATATGCAAATACAATGTTATACTTACATTTTCAGATTTGTCTAGCTCGACATGGTTTATATTCAAAGTAACAACAATGTTTAATGGCAACGTTTTAAATTTAATTGCAATAGAGCTTTGTAGTGGAACACGATGACGAAATAACTAAAAGTAGTTAATTTTTAAAATAATCACATATTAACTGTAATATTGTTTACCTGGTTGATTTCATTTGTAAACTGAGCTTGTTGTACTCGAACTGTTGTGTAACCCAGCATCAACTGATTTTTTTTCCAAATTTCAATTTGTATACTTGAGTGACAATTTCTTAGTCTAATATAAATTTAAAAATACACCTTGTAATAGCTTAATTGTTAGTGTCAGAGGCCTTACCGTTTTAAAAATTCACCGTGAATAGGCCACGAAAATATTACATGTAGTGGTTGCTCTCTCGAATAGGTGTAGGTTTCTATTAATTGCTTCCCATTGAAAGTGCAGCAGACTTCTAAGTCAGTCTTTAAGTGAGAAAATCCATCCCCTATATAAAAAATACTGTATCACAGCGCCAATAACAATTTATTTTTATTAAAGTTATTACTTATTCTAACCAAACATTTGTTGATGCACAACTGTAATTTATGACTTAAAATAATATTACCTTCTTTAACGTTTAAAATAATATAAGCCTGATGGTTTAATTCCTGCTTCTCCATAATTTATGGCAATTATATTAAATTTTATAACGCGTTTCTATTCCCGTTCATTTTAAATACTACCTACTGCTGCATAACTAACAATCTCATTTCTGATTCTGCAACCAGTTTTATATATGCCGGTGACATTAAATCAAAATACCAACCAAAAGCAATAGTGATAAAATGATAATTCCCTATTGCTAACAGAAATGTGGGTATTACAGGGAATAATTTGTTTCCAAATTATTTTATCGGTTATGACGTGAATTCGTAATCGTTTAAATTAATTTAAAGTTTAATTTAGTAACATGACAAATAATATTTTGTAAATTTACAGTTGCTGATTTATGTACGGAGTGTCGCAAAAGGTAGAACTGTGAGCAATGTTGCCAGATAGTTACTTTTTAAAGTGGGAAGTTGATATAGGCACGAAGCTATCAAATGTACAAGTTTAGCAAAGAGTTGATATCTTGAGAGAGCGGAGCTTACTACCGTGCATTCAAAAACTAACATACGATGTATATTAATTTACATCATAGCAATAAATACTATATGAGAAAATAGTAGAAGTCATTTTTGCGATAATTTTTAAAGCGTTTATTAATGAAATGGTTATTTGTCGAATGCATTGAAGCGCTGATGGCTATCGCTTACATTCTAGTTAGTTTTCATTTAATGGTAAATTGGCAAGTTTTAGAGCACCAAAGATTGCTATTACTTATTCATTGTTTTTTTACGTATTTCACCACATTAAAAAATTTAAAATATTGAAAACATTTAAATGTGGAGAAATACTATGAAAACTATGAATAATATTAGAACGCTACAGAAAAGTTTATAATACGTTTTATTGATTAATCTCAATTTTTTTTATTTTGAGAAAATGTACTTCGAATAATGTAATTAATACAATATAAAGTTATTACCAACATTATAGGTACAAATGCAAAAAACATAATACTTATCTTCCTTCGTTTCCGTCATTACTAATAGACAATCAGTAAAAAGTTAGAGTCGTCCCGTACTAAGAATAATTTATTTTTTAAAAGTTACACAGATATAATACAAAATTAGTTTGACAGTTTAATCTAGCGACAATGTTTGTTGCCAATGGTTTTCTTAGATTGCATTTCCACATGAGAAAATAAACTATGATTTCTCATTTGAAATGCACATCAACAATAACCATGGCACTATTTTTCTCTTTTCACAAGAATAAAATAAACTCTTTTCAACGGTATTTTAGCCATCCTTGATGTGCACTTAAATTAATTAAGCTATTATCATTAACTCGAAAATTTTGAAAACAAATGAAAACATCAAATTCAAATATTTCAAATTTTGTAATAATGTCAAGAAAGTTTTATTCTGAGTAACATAATAATCGATTTATATCGAAAAACGAAAATATAAAATTTGTTTTTTTACAACTAGAAAACTAAGAGCTAGGTCAAATTTGTTTTTTGAACATTATTTAGCATTGCAATCTGCGAGTTGGTGCGCCTCGAAATGGTATATGCTCCAAGAACTGCACTAAAAACGTTTAACTACTTGTAATAGAACTAAAAAGTAGTATACTGATATGAATACGCGGGTAGAGTTAATCACCTTATGAAAAATAATTGACGCTAGACAAACAAATAGATTGTCTTTTATATATTTTTTTAAATTATTAAAACGCAGAAATAGGTAGCTACTGGAAATATGACAACGTTGCTCGCTATGGTCGTGGAGGGGGAAAGCAATACCTAGTTCTTTATAGTGACGAGTGTTGGGTTGTGGCCATTTTGTTTTAGCGCGCGCATCGCGCCGCACATTTTACAACGGGTTTTTACAACGGATTTAAACAGTTTTTATTTTAAACGGTTTTATTAAATACTTGAAACGCAAATTTGGTAAGTAAATAAATTAGATGTTTTGTAGTAGAAAGTGGTGAGCTTTAGATTAATTACAGCTTTTTACATTATGCCGACACATAACCCTACTTATGGGCGTCCCTTCCTAAAGTAACATTTCAGATGTTTAGTATATTTTTAGTGAGCTTCCTTGAACTCTTGTTGAGAAGCGCAGAGCGGTAACAGGAGTTGGTCATTTATTTCAGTTTTGTGCTATGCGTTCAATTCTCCTCAATCTGTGGCCAAGCTGAGGTCTTGCTTTTTAACCCGATCTCCATGTCATTCTGGGTCTCAATATCCTCTGTCCCTGCAAGTTCCACATAAGGGTCTGTATGTGCAATCTATTGCCATTTTCTTTTCTTGATCTGTTGGCTAATTGGAATTTGATGCGTTCTGTTCCACAGTACGTTATTGGAAATAATATGCTCCTAAAAAATTTGTTGACGAATGTGTGAATCTTATCTGAAGCTTAGTTTTGACTCTCCATATAGGAAGTAGGATTGGGAAGGCTCCCTTAGCTTTTTAAATGTGGCTGTTTATATTCTTTTCTATGTAGTAAGTATTCGTTGGTAGCTATGATGCTGCGCAGACAGCAAAATCTGTTATTTTATAGTGCTTTATTTACTGTGTGTCTTAAATTACATGTAACATGATGAACATTGTAATTTACATAAAAATAGTTAGCAGTTTAATTAATTTCTAAATTGATATTGATTGATTTTCATTCCAGAGTTTCTAATCGTTATTAATGTATTTAATTATTATGTGCATCTACAATTTTCTTCATAGCCGAATAACTAATTGCATGCTACCTTAATTTATGTAATCAACTAATACAACATATAAAGAAAGGTTTCCCATTTTTAGCATGTTGTACTGTTTATACCGTGTACTGCTTACTGCACGGCTGTTTATGCAGCATTAGTAATACAAAATAAGTTTAGATTGTATAAAATGGTGATAAATGTCTGTGATATGTATCTACCTAACCATTTCAGTTTATTCAAGCCATAATCAGTAATTTTTAAACAAGATTTCAGGGATTGAGCCGCTTGATTGTTGGGGTAGAAGAACTTAACGTTTTGCCCACTATTGTAAGGGACTTCTTCATCAGGCGTGTGGAGAGTCTAAAAGAGAAGTTTTGCATCTGTCATAGTTAATACGTTGAGTTACCATGATCCTCTGCTTCCCACACTATTGATGAAATCCCTTTCCTAAAGTGGACGAAACATTGAGTACTTCTATATCAACAGGGACATGGTCCAATTCCGAAAGTCATTCGTTAAATAATGATAATGGCTGTGAAAGCCTTCAAAATCAAAACAATTAGTTATTTGTTTCATATTATGTTGTAGACTTACATTTCCAACATATTTACAGTAACTACTTTCACAAAAATGTTTGTGTTTCCCTTGTTTAGAAAACGTTAATATAGTATAGGAAATTTTCCATTTGGTGGGGCAGTAATCAATTCTCAAGCAAGCATTAAAAACAGTAGACAAATATGCATTGGGTTTTTTAGATTAATTATTTATTAGGTATTAGTCGTGCCAAGGAATGTTTTCGTGGTGTGGTATTTCACAACTTCGTTTGTGGATATTGCATTATTAATTTAGAGAATAGGTAGAACTGGTACCTAGGTAAAGTAGGTACAATTGGTAGGTGCATTTTAATGATTATGTTGACAGTATGACTGCATATCCTATTTATGTTAACACATCTGAGTCTCCCAATGTTTAGCAAATAAATTAATTTTTTGTTTGTTTATCCTACTTATATTTCACTTATATCACTTATATCATTTAATGGTAAATTTTATCATAATATTAAAAATACAATTTGTAATTTCCATCTAAGCCATCTATGATTTATTTTATTAAAGTGTAAAAAAGTGTGAGAGTTGTTGTAGTTAGTGATCTCGAGACAATATGTGTGCATATTTTTTTAATTACAAGGTAAAATGAGGTTACAGATTATACATACATACATACATACTTTTAAAAAATTGCCGGAGAAGTAATAACATACCCAAACGACAAAATGATTGATATATTTGTAGTTTACATTAAATCTAGCCGGAATAACTCAGAAGCTAAGTGGCAATGCCATGAAGAATATCTCGAAGGTTTCGTGTTCCACAGGACCTTCTTCTCAAAATTAGAACGAAACTTACGTAAAGACGGTTGCTTGAAGAAGCGTCGTCCAAAAATTTAATAGAAGAAATGTTTTAGGGTATGTTACTTGTGATCCAAACACTTCAAGTCTTTACAGCGTAGTATTAATTGTACCATTGTAATTAGGGTGTTCATTCATTATCTTGAACTTCTTTACCTTTCGGTAAAAAATTAAAAAGTATCACCCTTATAAAGCCCGTTTGAGTCACTTTAAATATTTATTTAAATGTGTAAAGTAGTTTTATTATTTTTTATTGGTTTAATTATTTAGTTGATTTGTTATTGTTTTAGTTAAAAAATTACTATAATTTAATTTATTTGTTACTGTAATTTTTTAATCAAAATCTTTTTCTTGTGTATCTTAACTGTTATTCGATTGGCTACAACAGTCAATTTTATTTTCTGTATTAATATTGTAACCATGACTTCCTAGATGAAAGTACAAAATAATGACCTTTCTAAATATTGTGGCAAAATTAAATAGTATAAGTGACGTATTATTGTAATCAGAGAAAAATACTCATAATCATAATGAAAAAATCAATTATGGGGGCCAGCAAAAATAAAGAAGTTGACTATCGCACTTCAAAAATTAGTAGGCTTTGGCAAATTCCAACGTCACTGGTAGGCATTTTTTATGTTTTTATATGGCTAACCAAAGTTTTACCGTTCTTAATGAAATAGTGCTTGATTATTTAAAAAAGAAGAGTAATTCAAATTCTGGTTTGTCAGTTATATCTAGTAAACTACGGTCTCTTTATCAAATTTGAAATTGGTTGTGGGGCGCTTCCCTAATCCTTTACCATCCTGCGTAGTACCAGTGTGGTCGAGAGGTTAAGGAACTCTGCTAGCTATGGTGCTGAAGGTACAGAGTTACATCCCACATATGATGCCTGGCGAGCAGTCTACTCAGTTGCTTTAAAAAATTAGGTACTGAAACCACTTTTTAGGGAAGTAACGCAGTCCCTCAAAGGTTTGGTGATCGCCACATTGCTCAGTATGCCGTTAAAGGTGTGCTACCACAGCATTTCCCAACTTTTTGATTGACACAACCCCTCATGATTATCTTACATACCGTAGTGGCCTCTTTAATGAGAATATACAGGGTGTTCCAAAAACAATGTGGCACTATCTAAGGGGATACTGATGAAGCCAAATATGTCTTAGTAAAAAAGGCACCCTTGAAAAGATACATGTTTGAGAAATTGAGTTTCTATTTTTAGATTTTTTTGCAACTCAAAAACTATCCATTCCAGTTTAAACTTGGCATAATACGGTTTAATTTATTTTCTCAAACATTCATCGATCTGAAATTATATCTATGTATAGGGGGCGCTAACTACTCTACTGTCACTTAACGTTAATAGTTATATTTTTTATTTCCACATTTTTAGTATTGTAGGGACGTTATTTTAATAGATATTTAAATTTCACTTAAAAAAGTGTACTTGATTTCTATGGAAAATCTCAATGGCTTCGGAGATACAAATATTTGAAGGTATTTTCAGGTAAGCATGGGTTACCTACTTGAGACATCATGAGCTATAATTCCAGTATTTTTCTCAAATCACTATTTGCAAGTACTATTATTATTAAACCGTCTCACCATAACTGTGCCAAATCAGGACTTTAACATCATTATTTAAGAAGGTGTGGGACGATGCATTATTTTGGTGCATGATTATAAGACCGCGAGGAATTATGTTTGCATTTCTTCTAAGGCTACTGGTAAACAAGCTGTGGAATAGCAGTCAGCATTTATTGTACGACGACCTTGCAAAAAAATTGTCACAGGTTGACCGGACCAACAAAAGAATGATACAACCATCTTCTTACCTACCTCTACTCTGAGATAACACAAATATTGTTGGTTTCTTCTATCAATTAGTCAATATCAAATTATCAAAACTCCATTTTTAATTCTCTCGTATAGTAATCGTAAAAAATTATCTTACAAGATTTTTTCAGATCATTACATTTCAAATTCCCTAGATGACAAAAAAAATGTTTCCTTAATTCGGTCTTG
>CALNHX010013303.1:0-18325 GCA_940337035.1 Agriotes lineatus
TCTGGCGCTTACCCAACAGCGCCACGCGGCTTCTTTATTGTTAAATATTTACATAAGATTTTACGAAATTGTCAGCATATGACGGTGTTCGTAGTTCCAGAGTTCCTTTGAGCCTGTTTCTGCCAAACCTTTCTTCCAGCGCATCCAGGAACGATCTAGGTTTCTTTTACCTCTTCGTAAGTTGCCTTTAGCCCATTTTGGAATACAGTCGTTTTCCATCCTTGTTACGCGGTTCCTTCATTCTATTCTTATTATATCCATAAGTTTTACACAGCCTCTCCTGATTTATCGACACTTCGGTGATCTCCGTTAGTGGTGTCTGTCCTGGTTTCGGCCACGTATGTTGGTAAAGGTTTTACAATTCGGACCTTGGAGTCTATACAAAGGCATTTATTATTCCATATTCCGTCATTTGACAGCCAACTATTCATGCAGCTTATAACACTTGTTGTTACACCTCATTTTTCAGAACTTCACTCCTGGCTGCTAATTATCTATACACTATATCAACTTTCTTGTGGCAGATCTCTTCTCATTTGTCTTATCCTACCTAGTTTCTCTCAGCCAACTCTTGTTTCTTCTGATTGCGGCCTACTCGAGGGCTGGGAATATTTTCAAGTAAAACTTCTAAGCATGCCAACGTACATGAGATTATTAATGAAATTTCAGCGAACCAACCCATTATAATTGTCGGAGATTTCAACGAAAAAGTCGACGGCACGGATCTCGCCCTTGAAGCACACCCGAAGAAGATTACGGGGACAATATCGTCATGGTGGATAAGAAGAACCGCAAGCCCATCACAAACCGGGCCTTGCCGCCCCTGTCAGCCAAAAAGCAACAGGAGGAGAAGGAGGAGCAGAGGCTTGATTTCACGACTACCATTCAAAAAGTTAAAGATTACGGCTGGTACTGGGGTCCAATATCGAGCAAGACAGCACCAAATTGCCTATAGTTGCATTTGTTATTTATACATTTTATTAAGAATTTGGAATCCCCACTCTATCTGGGTTTTCAAAAAAACTAAGGTATTATTCAGCAACAAGCCATGTTTAATTGGTAGAATTTGTAGAAACCAATAACAAATGCCACACTGTTACCAGAGTATAATAAAATAACTCGTAGAATTTCTTAATCTATGGTATACCCGGCGTGAAACAAAGATTCAATGAGAAAGTTGAAAATGACAATGGTGAGATTCTAGTACAATTCTGTGCTAGCAATAATCTTCAAATAATGATACATTTTTCACCCACAAAATAGAATATAAGTTTACTTCGGAAAATATTCAAGGTCAACTGCCAACAATTTACTACGCGGTAACAAATAGACCACTACATCTCTCCTAAATACTTGACGTTAGAACTTTAAATTCCGCCGTGATGGATCAGATCATAATTACTGTAAACTAAGACTCAAATTTCAAAGAACAAAAAATAAAGACACAATAGCCGAAACCAGGATACATAAAAAATTACCTAATAGAAGATGAAAGTTTGCACTCGATCACGACTGCAAAATGTTATTAACAACAATCAAATAAATTTTAATGACCCTTAAACGAAGGGTGGACTCAGCGTAGGCTACCTCAAGAACTCTTGGTAAATTAATGGTGTGAGTAAGGGCTAGGTAATGATCATTCAGGCTTCAAAACTAAACAGTAGAATTACGAAAATATGGGCGCCTTGTCATATAAAAACAAATCTTACCAAAAATAAATAACACACCACCTACCTTTAGTGCTTCGCTGCATACTTGTATAAATTGTACAGGAAAAAGAGTTACGGAAAAAAACACAAAAATATTATCAGCAATAGAGGCATTTAATCAAACCCAACTAATCACAGTAACACATGAGTTACATTCATAAGCCATGACGGCTAAAGTGTCAGCAACATGAGATTTGCAAACCAATTGCCTAAAAAAAATAAACAACATTTAGGAATCTACTTCCAAGTATTTTAGGCCCAACGTCCAAAGGACGCGCCGGTAGTGAGTTTTGAGTACATACGTATTTCAGCCATTTTGAAAAGATTAGTCGCTCACGCTTTTAGCGTTATAAACTGATTGATTAAAAGGAGTATTTTAACACGCTTCAGTTGGATATTCTAAGACCTTAGCAAGAACTGAGTATATTTTCGGCAACTGCCTTTGTCGATAAAAACGCTGAGAAATGAATGTACTTACAGATTGATTTGATGTTATGTCCAGCTATCGTGAGGGGGAAGATCCTAGTATCTTGACAAATAAGGCTTCTAGAGACACAGTTATTCCCTGAATAACTGCAGGATAACCTCAAGGCAGCCGCATGGAAACCGGCCTAATTATCGAAATTAGAATTTAACGAGAATACACATTCTTACCAAAGCTGTTTACGGCCGTTCGTAGAGAAAATAATGGCGCTAGCGGTTTACATTTGTTTAAACAAGAGCGGTCTTGGCCTGCTTCGTACAAAATCAATAATCAAGAAACTCGACTGCCTGTAGGCGATCTTACCGGGAAAGAAAGCGAGCGCACTTCGACCAAAAATGCCTTGCTGGTGTATTCTCTCTAATGTCAGGCGCTTTATGTGATAAACCTGAATTGCTTTCTTACATTACTTAAAATTTAAGGTGGTCCGAAAGAAGATGCGAATTGCTAGAACACGTCAATGTCAAGCAATTCATTGGAGGTTGGTGGTTTTCAATCTCCGTGAAAAAGCTAACTTTTCTTGTTCCTTTTTAATTGTTAATCGTTGACAACGAGGGCAGATTGTCCCTCGAAACGTTAGTTATTTAATACGTTATTTAATAATTTTAATTTGCAGAGTGGCGAAATACCCAAAAAAAGAATATGAATTATAGATTCACGCCAAGTTTCAGAGATTATACTACTGGGAAGTCCACACGAATAGTTTACAGCGTGATCTGTATGTTAAGATTATTAATCTAATAATAGCTGAAAAGCGTTTGTGCGATGAATGTTATTTCTGGTTACCAAATTTCAACTGTATCGAGAAGTAATACAATAATGGCCATATTTTTGCTCTAACTTAAAAACATTGAATTTGGTTATTGATGTCACACTGAAAACGATAATGAATTATTTATAATATTTGAAATTTTAAAGGATTGTAAAATACTCTATCTTCATCGGTGTTGTTAGTTGTTATAGACTATTAACCAAATTAATTTTAGTATCGTTAAGAGCTGCATTACCACACTGAGTGCAGTAATGGATATTACCGCTTTTTACATAAAAAAATGAATTGAACCAGAATTTATTGATGAAGATAGATTATTGAGCAATACGCGTTTGCTTATAGCACTTAGCGAGACTCGTTTCGTTAAGATGCTCATAATCAAACTTCTATCGTTAATATCTATAAATTCACATATTATTTATAGAGTATACTATAGTATTAATAGGCGAACAAACTAAGAGTACAAAATCATAATAGGTGGATGCATGCAAGGACACTTGTGTCCAAAATATTTGTAATCCTAAAAAATGTAAAAACAAAAAATAAATGCAAGTTAACAACACCATTTCACTTAACAAATTATTAAAACATACAGGCTTTTATAAATAAAACATTTCATTATTTTGAAATGTACCGATTGTATAGCACTTCCTACACACTTAAGCTTTCTTAAACAGCAAACGCACTTGACAATTTTACTTCAAACAGAATGAGTAACGACCGTTTACGTAAAACTATTAAACAAATTTCATCCCATATCTGCAGTAAATCAAATAAAGGACGGAAATTATAGCCGCTTTTCTCTGTAAAGACATTGAACTGGTTGCAGTAAATCCATCAGTGAGGATATAAAAAATCAAATATATGCATTGTGATTATAAAAAATACATAGCGCCGTGTATTTATTTTTTATCCACAAACAAGAGATACTCTGTTTGTCGGACATATCTGTATTTTATGTCTGAACCTGAACTTGAATCATTGTTCAAAGGGCCCTGCATCGCGCCAGACCTGCATTTATCAACTTCAAATATTGAATTGTTATCAGATCAGACGTTTCCGATTCGACTTGAAAGAATTTTTTTCAAAGAGCTACATATATTCGTTTTAAACGCATTAAAGTCATTTAAATATTGAGAAATGAAAACATTTATGAAATTATTGTATGTGCATTCAACTGTACAAAAATTTAATCGTTATAAATGTAATTATAACATCTAAAATAATTACAAATAGCGGGCAAATCTGTATTTTCAAGGGTGCAAATAAACTCTCTTACTAGATTCTATTAGCATTTTTAGGATAAAGCACGCCTGAGCGTACGCCTTTGTATGACAGCCCTCATCTCTCCCTTTGCAGATAATCAAATACGTAGGTCGAAAGTGCAGATAAAGCACAAACGCATATCCAGATATTTTCGCGAGAAGTGCAGCGACGTGCGTGAGAATAAATGCACCAATTAAATATCTGTGTGATGGACGTATCGATAATACGATAAGATTCAATCGTGATTGCAGACACGTGTACAATTATTGCAGTTAGTATAGTTAGTTATTTTATAGCAAAAAGCAAAGTGCACTTCCAACTGTTGATCGAGATTCAATCTGACTTATCCTTACTATAATAATTTATATGTATTTTGTATCATATCCTTCTTTTTGGACTGTTACAATATCTCACACATTTTGAATTTTTTGAAGCGTTTTAATAAGTTTTAGAGCTAGTGACAGGTTGTAATGTATGGAATCAATTGTAAATACACACATTACTTGTATGCTATAGAGGCAATGTATAATTTTAGCAGCAGAGGTCAACTTTAGGCCAACCTCCGTTGAATTGCCCGAACATTCTGTTTTCAAATGAAACTTACCTACTGTTAGATGCAAGTGCAAATTCTATAGCTGGTTCTTCAATTTTACTTACTTTGTCTAAATTTGCAAAAGAGTAAATGATTTTTGAGAAATTTCATTTTCAAATAACCGTTTATTTATAGTTTAATCCGATGTCACTCGTTATGATTCCTATATTCTCATAAAGTTCTGAAAATCATGTAGCTTTTATAAACGCTTGTGAGTGGGTGATATATTTAATAAAACTAATGTATTTCATAGGAGAAATATTTACATTATTAATACCACCATAAATTGTTTTGAGAATCACTACAATTATGCACATGAAAACACTTGGGAATATAAAGTACAGCGCCTCAAATATGTGTCCATTTGAAAATATTTAAAACTGGAAAACTAGAAAAATAACTGCAGGACTAGGAAAACAAAAACAAATGCCATGCCCGTAAATGAATAAACAGCAATGACCCTGTTATGAGCAAGCAAAATATAAACGCCAGGAGATTTAAATTACGTGGTTTACTTCCTCATATATCTAAAACTTCCTGTTTTTATCAGTTGTAATGGTACGTTTCTTAGTCTCGTTATTGTGTTTAGTTTGTACACTTATTTTCCCTTTTGTTGTTAACTAGCTCAGTTTATAAGAAGAGGATTCTTATTTCTTTTCCCAGTCAAGGGATACCAAATGCAATAAAGCTCTGTAAGTTGACTCAAAGTAGCTCAAAACACTGAAAATATATATTCCAAGCTTCTACAGAAATAAACGGCATTCTGCTGACAATCAATATAACACAAAAATATATTGGCTTTAAATTCGCACAAAGAAAAACAAAAAAATATATATTATTATACACTTATACACAAGGCCATTGCTAAACCAAACGCTTTCATAAGTTAAATGGAAAAAATTACTTCTGACTTAGAACGCAATCTGATGCAATGTAGTACAATTTGCTAATTTCACCTATTTCAAACTAAAAGACCACCAACCTTTACTAATTGCATATTGGTAAACAAATACACGTTTCTGTACCTATGCGAGGCTTCCTCACGTTGCTTCTGACTGAAGATGCTGTCGACTTATATTCCCAGCTGCTTATCATTCCAGGTCCCGCAAAATTACGGGGGGATCTGATTCGAATCAACTTCTGGAAGCCGAGACGTAACTGCAGTGCCTCGCACTGAAATGCACCTTTTGGGCGTCGGCTGCTCGCGCTTGTCGTATTTAGTATGTCCTTTACGATTTTTCCCTTGCTTCCGGCGACGCTTGCAAAAGCTGCGCACTAAGATCCTCAACTAAATTTACTTACAGTTAAATATTACAGTACACAATCCTACAACTTTCTGAACGGAAAATTATTTATTAATTACTGTTACTGAGCTTAGGTGTAGCAGGTCCAAACAGCGTTTCACAGTCTACCTTTATTTGGAACAATTGGCGATGGCAATCCCCTGTAAACCTGTTTAATAAGACAATATAACCGTACTGGAGATTTAACTCAAAATTCAAGCATTGGCATGGGTTTTTAGATACGTTATTACGGGCTAAAGCTACTGTATAACCAATCGGACCATATTCTAAGCTAGTCGTAGGTGTAACACATCGTGCTAAAAATAGAACACCAGTTGAAACCAAGTTCTGGGGTTTCTTTTTCCCACTGCAACATACTAATCCGTTAGACGGCATTTCATGGGTTTCCTACAAGGATTTTGTTATTATTCGTCTCACAATACCAACTACTACATAAAAAATTGCGAAACATTAAAAATTACAAATTCAAAAATTGAGTACTTACAATCTCACATTTCTTTCCTCGAAAATCTTCATACAAAAACACATTCCTTTATGCATTAAAATATTATCCGAACGCGAATGATGGTATATTCGTCACATCTATAAATATAAAATTTGAGTAATGTCGGTCGAAAAATTTAGTCAAAACAAGAAGGCCGCGTGCTGTTACAAAACCACTAAATAATCCATATAAGACTGCCTTAGGAAAGTGTTTCTCAACCTTTTTACTTCCCTCGTCTGAAAGACGACGGAAGTATTGTAATCACTAAAAAATTACCTTCCGAGATTTCTTCAGATCTTCACGTTTCAAGGTCCCTAGATGACGAAAAAGAGGTTTTCTTAATTCCGTCTGTCTGTCTGCCTGTCTGTCTGTCTGTCTGTTGGCAGTATAGCTCAAAAAGTATTTGTCGGATGAAGACGATATTTTGGCCTTGGCCGTGCCCATCTGGAAATTTTCTGATTTCTCGGTTGTCCCATCCGCCCCTAATTCTGAGTAACTCAAACATTGCGTTTAACCGTCATTTTGCTAAAGAAATATATGTTTACCGAAAATACAGCTTTGCTCAATTTTATGTCACAAGGTCCACTGAGAAGGAAGTTTTGAGTAAAGCCCTTTACAGCTTTTTTAATGGGCAACATTTTTTTATTCATTGTAACGCCTATGCATAAGTAAAGTTTAAGAATGGCATTTTTTTTTATTAAAACGTTATAATCCCTCTGCACTCTCAAATTTCGCACTGATTTTAATTTTTTCACACGTAAAGATACTACTTGTATTTAGTTTTTCTCTGATCCATGTTGCAATGTATTTTATGTATTTAAATAAAGTATACCTCTATGTAATAAAAATATTATTATTAGAACATTTGCGACTCCATGACATCCTTTGCGACCCCCTGGGGGTGGTGCCCCAGATTGAGAAACCCTGCCTTAAAAGGCAACCATTTAACACGTTACCAAAATACACATTTATATTATGAAACAAGATAAACAATAGTTGTGATATACAGATATTAATCAAAAGTGGTGCTGGTTAACAAATAGGAGAGAAACAAATTAGTTCCAGTGAAATGTGTCACTTGTGAAATACGGCGAAAAAAAATTAATAAGATATGAAAATATGTTAGAACTGTTGAAGGTAAAGATTCAATAATAGGCGAAATAAAAAATAAATGATACCATACCCCGAAGTTCACAGAAACCGAATTTCGCAATAAATTTAACACAGACAAAGACATAAAGAACAAAGGAATTCTTAGATTGGAAATACTAAAAAAAGCAATGTCTGGTATACACTTACAAAGTGCTTAGTTTGCTATATAGAGCATAATATATAGATACAGATTATAACAATGATGGTGAGGCACTAACACCCCATGAAGGAGCTTGGCCTGCAAGGCAGAAGGTCAGAGCTTCCGCATCCTCTCTCTCACACCCGGCTGTCGCGTGTCAAATTCATGACGCGTGGTGATGTGGTGAGCATCACGCATTAGACAACCGCATTATTACCCCTTGTTCTTTCGAACGCAGGTTCCCAATTATTTAAAGCGACTGGGTAGGCCGCCCGCCAGGCATCGATCTGGGATTTGAACTTCAGACTTCCGCACCGCAGTCCGATGCTCTAACCATTGAGCTGCGCTAGCGCTATAGATACAGATTAGTGGTGGATAATGTGATAATAGGTCAAACGAGCTAAATACAGCTCATGCGCTTTACATGTTTGTTTGTTTGTTATAGGCAAGGTCTAGGTATGTGGAGTACCGGTACCTTAGACACCGACAGCTTTGGTGATATGGTCAAAGTATTAGGCAGAAAAAGACACAAATATGACTTAAAATCTATTCAGCGTTTTATAAAACAAAACATTTGATTCATCGTATACTAGATGTTTATCGCATATTAGTCTTTCTGTCTAACGCATACAAAGCCCATTTGATTTTGTATGTTCACATTATTCACCACCAATCTGAAAATACATTTTTACACATGAGAATTTCTATAACTTCCATGAATTGTGTTCTTTATAACAAACAAATAACAAATCTCATATTACAGCTATATTTAGAATTTACTTTAATATTATGCTTAACCAATGGCTTAAACTGATCTCCAGTTTGGTAACTTTATTAAAAAGGTTATTTAAAGAAAACCTGCGAGATGATGCGTTAGCATCACAAAGATTCAGGTCACCAGCCACAAGCCAGCAGCATAAATTTGCAAAAAACATTCTTATACATATTAATGAATCGAGTGAATCGATCTCGATAGAGCTGTAATCATATGCATATATCGTCTGACACTACACTGTTTATATCACTTCAGGATCAAAGAGGGCCGTCCCGACACCTCAGATTTGTTCCCTACAGTGAGACATGAAATTTATTTGAGAACTCTGCAAAATTCTAATGGGAAACCTGCAGCTGAACCAGCGGAAACGCAATGAAAACGGATTTATGTACGATGTAAACAAACAATTGCAAAATGAGAACAAGTGGCAGCTGCTGAAATAAAGGAAGTCGATGCAACGCGTCTATTTACAATGCGATGACAGCTGTCATAGAAATTTGTCACTAGGTATTTCAATTGTCGGTTTAATTATTCGCATATCGCTTGTCCTGACAGCAACCAATCATTAGCTCTATTAGATGATAGGATCAATGTTTATAATTGCATTGATTGGAAATGACTGATGAATTGGAGACTTAAATTTCCGACAGTTATTAAGTGCTCGTGCTTGATATTTATCACGACCGGTATTTCATACTTAATGATCTTTCTACTTCCTTAGTTTTTGTTTTACTTTTGGCACGCAAAAATGGCTTAAAAATTTGCATGTGATTTATAGGCTTCATGCTTTGTTCATGTATTTCGTGAGTGCTGCAATTAATTTTTCACGTTTTGCCAAAAAAACTTTTTAAACGTTTTTAAATTCGAATGCCTTCTAGGAAGGCTTTATACGCGGTTATCCTTGAAAATTGTTTAAAATTGAATTCTTCTGTTCAAAAATAAAAAGCAGTATAAGTATGAAAACCTTAAATGTTTTTTAAAAACTTCTTTTTAAATTAATAGAACAATATTGCAAGCCAACAGCTGCAAACCTATAATAGCATATTAAAACACGAGTTTTATAAAACTTGTATTTCGACACGAGTCCAGTTTGCAGCACGACTGCCGAAGGCAGGAGTCCTGTGAAGGACGAGTGCTCGGAAGTTTTATAAAACGATTTGTTTATGTAATTTTTTCTAATTTGCAAGTTAAATACTACAAATAAAATCAATTTTGGTAATTTAGGGAATTTTGTAACAGTTGGTAACAGTTTTATTGTAAAGCATACATTTAAAAAAAAATAAATTTGAATCAAGTCGACTCACCAGAAATGTCATTTTTCGCAAGCGTTCGCACGTCAAATTGTAAAATTAGTGTGGATTAGTGTTTCACAATGAATTCAGAAATTTCCTGCACTCCGCCAGAAATTCGGCAAATTGCCGAAAATGCTGTTAAGACAGCAAATTAGAAAAAACATTTTATTCACTCAATAGTAAATGGCAATATAATTTTTTTTTATTGGCATCAATTGAAATTTACATCTACTCTGGATGAGTATTAAGCAAATGGGTTGTTAGAGTACAAGACATTGAAGGAGATAATCATCCATTGATATTACTCCTATATGTAATACACCTTAGTGTACTACCTATTTTATGTATTTTAATCGTGGAGAGTATGTTTTATGCAACAATAAATCGGTTGGCCAGGTTCTCTGTAGTCTTCTTCGAATTTCTTCATGTGAGAGGTGGCCCACTAGGTCATTCGAGTGTCCGTGAGTGCTTGCGTGATAGTTGTTAGCATATCGGTGGATTTCGTCTTGCACGAAAGGTACTCCCAGGTCTTCGTGTATGGTTTGGTTGGTAACATACCAGGGTGCGTTGATTATTGAGCGTATGATCTTGGATTGAAACCTTTGGATAACGCTGATATTGGATTTCTTGGCGCATCCCCATAGCTGAATGCCGTATGTCCATATTGGTTTTAGTATGGTTTTGTACAGACGCAGTTTGTTGTCAGTTGATAATGACGATCTTCTACCGAACAGCCAACACATCTGCCTAAATTTAATGTTTAATTGCTGTCTTTTTGTCTGTATGTGTTTTCTCCATGTTAATCTCTCGTCTAGGTGAAGTCCCAAATATTTCACTTTTTTCTTCACCATCGATATTAACTGGCGGACATGTGGTGGTTTTGGTGGTGAAGGTAACTTGCGTAGATTTGCTTTTGTTGATGTTTATTCGCCATCCATTTAACCATTCGTTGACAAGGTTTAAGTGTTCTTGGAGGCGTTCGCTGGCTAAATTTGGATCTTCGAACAGATAAGATGGCAGTGTCGTCAGCAAATGTGGCAATTAGGGTGTTGTCTGTCTCTGGTATGTCAGACGTAAACAGGAGATAAAGGATCGGCCCCAATACACTGCCTTGCGGGACACCGGAGCTGATGGAATAATACTCGGAAAGTGTGTTCATGTATTTCACTGAGTAGTAGCGGTCGGATAGGTAAGATCGTAGGATTAAGTAATATGGGCTTGGGAGTAATTGTTTTAGCTTGTACAGCAGTCCTACATACCATACTTTATCAAAAGCTTGAGATACATAGAGGAACGCTGTCGTGCAGTATTTCTTCTCTTCCAAGCTTTTAGCAATAGTATTTACAATTCTATTTGTTTAATGGATAGTTGAGTGATTTTCGCGAAATCCAAATTGATGTCGGGGGATTATAGTCGACAGTTCTACGTCTTCTCTCATTCTTTTTAGTAGTAACTTTTCGAATACTTTACTTAATATGGGAAGCAAACTAATCGGTCTGTAGGATGTTTTCTGTTCAGGTGGTTTACCAGGTTTTTGTATCATTAGGATGTGGGCATACTTCCAAAGGGTGGGGTAGTAGCAATGCTCAGAATGCGATTAAATATTGTGGTGATTAGGACGATAGCTTTCTTTGGCAACATTTTCAGAATTTTGCTCGTTATTAAATCATGTCCTGGAGCTTTGAACTGTTTCAATTTGTTAATTTCGAATTTTACTTCAGCTTCATCTGGCATGGCGCATCTAGAAAAGCTTCTATTTCTTGATTGTTGTGGGCAGGTGATGGTTCGAATGGTTTGAAGACATGTGAGAGGTATTCTGCGAATGTATTCGCTTTCTCTTTATTTGATCTGGCCCTCGTACCATCTGCGGTCAAACGGAATGTGAGCTTGCGGTCTTTTTAGTTTTTTAGTTGCTCTCCAAATAGAATGATCATTTTTATTTAGGTTAGTAATGTAATTTTGGAACGAATAATTTTTGTGTTCTTGAAGGGTTGTTCTGAGTTTTCGTGTTAATCTGTTGTATATTGTTTTGTCGGCTACATTTCGTGATCTTTTCCATCGCGCCCGAGCTCTACGTTTTTCAGCTACCAGTTCCCTTATATACCGTGCGTCCACAGGAGGACGCACCATAGGGATAACCAAATAGAATAGAAAGATCGGCTAATGCTGTGCTCGCCGGCACGCTAAAACGTTGTTTTCTGGCTTCTGACTCGCCACTGTATGAAACAATATTGTTATAAATGGTACAAGAAAAGGGACGGTGGTCATAGCACTGGTTGATATTTATATTCTATTAGCATTATCTTATCTCTATGGTGCGTACTCCTGTAGACACACGGTATAGTGGGATATTGTTACTTTCGGGTGTATCTTCGTCTAGACTAGAAGTGGCCATTGAGAACTTATTTTGTTGACGACAGATGATAGCAAATTCAACATCATTTGGTTTTGGTTTATTAATTGGGCGAACATGTTTTAAATTCAGCGAGAAGGGTCGTCATCTGATTTATTAAATGTGTTTGTTTGTTGTTGTCAGTCTCGATGTGGGTTTGTGGTGATGCTATACTTGAGTATGTTTTAGCAGGGTGTCCTAGTGCGGTGTAGACTTGGTTTTGGTTTCGAATTTGTTGACTTGTACCGAGAGTTTTGTTTCTGAAGTTTATTAAATCTCTAAATGTGGAACAGCCTTTGTAATTAGCTGGGTGGGCGCCCCCACATAAGGCACATTGTGCAGGGGTGTTTCTAGATTTAACACATGTTTTTGAGTCGTGACCTTTACCACACTTTACGCAGTTATAGGGTCTGGTGCAATATGCTTTTGAATGTCCTTATGATTGGCACCTTGTACACTGTAAAATGTCTTTTCTTCTATTTGGTGGTTCAACTAGAATTTTTGTATGGAGTAAGAACTGAAGTTCGTATATCTTCTTGTTGTTCATACTGGGTTCTAGGTCCACGAAGAAAAGGGGTAGCGGCTCTTTAGTTTCACGATGTCGAATATTCATAATATTCCTGATTTTGTGACCTTCCTTCTCTAGTTCACGTTTGATGTCTTCAATTGGCACTGTGTTATGTAAATTTGTATGATGGACGATTTTTTCTTCTTGAAGGTGTTTTATTAGTTTTCTGTAGGTATTTGGAGTTAAAGGACTAATTTTAACAGTGTTGTTGGCCAAAGTTTTACTTTAATATTGTTCTACTTTTGCTACTCTGGCTAAATTTTCAGCCATACTGCCGTAGTTTGGTGCGTTCGGTGGTGGTTTAGGGATTTTGGGGGTCTCAGAATTATTAGATGAACTTGGATTTTCGTTTGTATCCTCGTTGGCTATTGGGTCGTATCTGTTCAGAATGTTGGTTCGTAGGGAGTTGACAGTTATTTGTTTAGATGGTTTTATTATCCTTTTTCTGTTTTTAACCACTTGCTAATCGTGAACATTGTCTGTTGTTTCGTTTTCTGTTGTTTCATTATCGGATAGTTGATATTCCATAACCGATGGTATGCTTTGGGCTGCTATATTTTGATTAAATGTGGGAGCTGATAAAGGCATGAAACGTGAATTTTGAAGTTGTGGTGGAGAATACAATTGATTGTGTGTGATTGTTGGAATTGGATGGGTTATTTGTTGATTATTATTAAACATTTGTTAGGATTGATAGTGTATCTGTTGTTGGCTGCTTGTCGGATTGTTCACATACCCGTAGGTAGCGTTAAGGTTGGTTGATTGTATAGGGAGCATAATGCTCCCTATTCCTTAATTGTTTATTGTTAATACAAGTATACAAATTTTGACTCACTGCGGTTTAATATTCGAAAGTTTATTGAGGTCAAGCCAGAATCGAGAGCGGACGATAAGATATCTCTCTTACTATATTAATTTTGGCTTTTATTCTTTTTGTTTCGAATACCAAGCAACTTAGTCATTTTTAACTTAGAGATTATTCAGACACTTTTCAACAAGGAGTCCAAAAATAATATTACAGTCGCTTTAGCGCTTAACATAGCGAAAAAATGATGTCAACTTTTTTCCTTATGAACGTCCTATTGAATTTTCTTTTCTTTGAATACAAATTTTTTTCTGATTACAACGATGTGAGATACTTGTTTATGAAAGTGTTCTTGCTTTATATGTATAATTTCACAAGTGATGTTTATATTTAATTCTGTCGATTTTTAATATCTCTAGGATAGAAATTCCGTCCAAGCACGTTCACGTTTTGGACATGCGCATGTTGTGAAAGCTGCAAGTACTGTTAAGTGTGATATTGTAAACTTCTAAAATGTCAGCATTGGAACTGTTCTTAGCATTATTAAAGAACTCGGGATTGAAACCATGGGGTTTCAATGCGTTGATGTGCAACAGGCTGTTTAAAAATCGTTTCAGCAGCAGACTACAAAAATGTTCAAGAAAGTTGTGCTATAATACCAATGGAGAACTTTTGTTAATAGTTGTGTCAATTTCAATTTTATAAACCCTAAACATGTTTGATTTGAATTAATCTTGCAATTTCATAAAATAAAGTTTTAAGTTGTTTTAGATAAAAACTAATTTGAGAATAAACAATATTTTTCTATTTTGCGTCTAAATAAAGCCATTAAAGCACCCAAAAGCGTGTGTTTATAGCTCCGTCTAGTGCTTACATAACCTACTACATTTTTTTCAAAGTTGACATATTTTCAGAAACTTTTCATATTTCAGCCGGGGTAAATTTAATAATAATTTTCAACAGGAGGGTGACAACAATTTCAAACTTCAGATTGAATTTTCAATTAACACATCAGCGTTACCAACCACCACAAATTATTTATAAATTTTGAAACTACAGTTTTTACTTTCCTCGTCAAAAAAGCCGAAGGGAGTATTATAATCGTAAAAAATCATCTTCTGGGATTTCTTCAGATCTTCACGTTTCCCTAGATGACGTAAAACATGATATCTCAATTCCGGCTGTCGGTCTGTCTGTCCGCCTGTCTGTCTAACTACTTATTAAAGGAAGACGATATTTTGCATGCTGATTAAATATCTACCTGCCACGAAAGCGAATATGCTTTCGGTCAAATAAATACTCTATGGTGAGCATCTTGAAAATTTAAATTCTGCCAATTTTGTTGTCATCTAAAGACCCTGAAGGATGAAGGTCTAAAGAAATCTCTGAAGGTGATTTTTTCAGGACTACAATACCTCTTCGCCGTGAGAGAAGTAAAAAAGAAAGCAATTGGATTCAAGCAAAGACAAGTATCGGAGACAGGAATTGCCGACATTTTCGACACCGATAGGTAGAAGAGGAGAGCGAATAATTAGATAAATAAACAAATGAAAAAACATTAGCTATGTTAAATATCTCAAGAGTTAATAACCCCCGCTTCTCTTACTTGTTAATATATAGTTTTCCTCTTTGCAAGATGACAAGTTGATAAACATTACAGCTCGCAACCCCTCAACAAGGTTTGCTTTACATGGTTGCCAACTTTCTTAACCAATTAATGACACTTTAAGAAGAAGCGGAACTGCAACAATTTACAGTTATTTATCGATTCATAATTATAAATTTTAATAAGTTAAGCATCTACAAACTAAGAGTGGGTTACTATGTAAAAATTCGGGTGATCTATCATATTAACTATTTTATATAAACGGTTGTATACAGGGTGAATCAAAAGAACATCGACAAACCCTCAGGAATGATAGGAGGGAATAAGTGTTTTGAGATAGGGCACTTATGTCCGCACAAAATAAAAATTATGCTTGATAAACTAGACAGATGAGCTATCTAGTAGGTATCACGTAGTTAACTTAAGATGTTTTGTAGCACTGTAGGGAGGAACTTTTGGGCATAGGTCTCTATCTTAAAACACCTATTTTGATCCCCTCTATCATACCTGTTGGTTTATCGGTGTTGTTCTGATTAGCCCTGTATATTTATATAGAGTTCTAAACTATATTAATTTCAAAATTTTAATTCGAAATCGACTACTATACTACTATATGTGTGAAGACCGACCATTCAAAACTTGATTTTTCTATTTTTTAAGAAAATGCAGTTTATATACATTCTGCATTCCCCTGAATTCCCTTCGTAAGCTTATATCAGATTATGCATGAATCATTCAAAACGGTCTATACCTAACCTACACAAATTGATGTCTGAAATTAGCAGTTTCAAACAAAACGGGATATATCCGTTGTGAAATAGTATACTATGATACTAGTGTATAAGTACGCCTTTAAAGAACTTGCGACGAGTTTAAGAGCACGACGCAAAGCGTAGTGCTTTTAACATCGCTAGTGGTTTAACGGTACTGCAATGGTAACGTAATTCCAGCTCTAATATTAAGAGTGCTATAAACGTCAGTTTTGACACTAGAAACTGTGCAAAAAGTTGTCATTTTGACACGATCGTAGAAAAAATCTAAGATATATTTTCATTCAAAAATCGATATATTCCATAGCAATTCCTATATATTTTTTACGGTCACAACAAAAGTGATTTATATGCAGCTAAATTAGTTTATCGTATTATTTTTTTATTTGTTTCTCACTTGTAACTAAACATCAATTTATCAAGTCAATGCATTAATCAAAAAAGTTTATTTTAACAAGTTACTAACTTGTAAAATCTTTACAAGTTAACTGTCAATTTTACAAGCCTGCTCATCGATAAATGATAGGGTGCAAAGCCAGAGTCTCCCTTAGTATGTGTCATATTGATGAATTTAGTTGCTTGTCAGTTTGACATTTTGAATAAATGGTAAATTTCTAGTTATTTACAAGTGAGGAACAAATAAAAAATTCAACCATACACGCAAGGTAACAGGTTTTACTGGCTCAAGAAAGTGACCGGCTCGCCTGCGGCTCGCCAGTCATATACTTCTATTCGCCTGTAAACACCCTCTTACCAAGCTAGTGATGTTAAATACTATAATTTGGAATTGTTTGGCAAATGTCAAATATTCAATGTTGTAATATGACATATTAATAAAACAAATTCAAGCATCTATAATTAGACAAAAATCTGTTATAAGAGTTGTCTCATTTTTTTATTGGCCGCACCTGTACCTATCAAGAGCAAAAACTGCGTGTTTATGGCACGCGGCATGCCAGGTGCTATCCATATACACAATTTTTGCAAGTGTTACATACAATACTTATGGCACCATTGCAGGTAACAGAAGTATAAATATTTTGTTTGGTGAAACTTTGTCTACCACACTGTATTAGAAATTCTAAGGTATGTTGGCAAACGTACAAATTTACAAAACGTGAGATTTTCTAAGGCTAAAATTAAAAGTGGTATAACTAGTCACTTTTGCTTGACACTAGAAACTGTGTAAACAGTTGTCATTTTTAACAAGATCGTAAAAATTATTAAAAATTTAAATTCTGTTATGATGCACATTGTATTACGGACAAATTATGAAGTAATATTAGCATGTTTTGTATATTATTATTGCAGGTAATGCGTGTTTATTTGAACCTGTGGTCTAGTTAGCTGTGTTCGTTGTTTATGTACCTAAGTCGTAGCGTATACTACGTGCACTTCACAAACACTGCCATAACACGTAAATGCGTTTTGTAACCTGTTTTGCCAGCAATAGCAACGAGTAAATTTTTGACGGTAAGTTACTTGTTGTTATAATAAAACTAATAACTTCCCATTACCAATTACTTCTGTATTATTTGAAGCAAATAATGAAATAAATATTAGGTTGTGTTCAACCATATGATGTAATAAACGACAAAACTTCAACAATTCTAAAGTTAACTAGACCACAAATTCAAATGAACGCTTCTTATTTTGTCTTCAAGTTGCAGCTAAAATGGGTTTCAGTATTGAAGAAATATTTTAAGCGGAATTATTAAAATTCAACTTAAATTTTTACAAATCCTAAAAAACTTACTGCAGTAGTTTTGTTTATTAAAATATGGAAAATTGTTATAGTAATGTTTAATATGAACTGTTTTCCTTTATATCTTTTTTGTTTATCATAATTAAGGGATTCAATAATAATTGGTTATATTAATCTACCAATTTATATATGTAAAATCAAACCATAATAAAAGGGAGAAAAGTGGCTAGTTTCGATGTAGGGCAGATTAGCAAAATAACATCAAACAAGACTCATTCACATCGTTTTTTTTAATATATTAGGTATATCGATAACCTAACTCTAACGTTTATAATTTTTAGAGTAAATATTATAAAAAGATAAATATTAGCGGATATACGAACACAGAAAAACAAGATAAGACAGTTCGTCAATTCCATCTTTGGGGTGTCCGCCCTTTGAAACACATTTAGCTTTCTAATCTGTTGAAGCGGCACGTTTTGTGTGGTATGATCGTTATAATATTATGTTATA
>CALNHX010013304.1:0-18322 GCA_940337035.1 Agriotes lineatus
ATCCGTATTTATATGCACAATAATATTAAATCGCACGCCAAAAAAAAACTGTTTCTACTGCGCATTCGTGTTAATCACAATTAGCTCAAGTAGCCAACAGCTGGTTCTATTGGGCAAATGCTCAAGTAAGCACAAAACCATAACATTAAATCATTCGCAGAGAGCAGCTTCAACGATGCTTTTGTACGGGTAACCTATTGCGCAGTTACCACCAAATACAAGAAACCGTGCGTATAGAAACGTTGGCGCGCAATGACTTCCTCGATGCCGGTCTTTATAACGATTTTTGAATTACTAATTGCAGCAAGAATCACCCACCTAAGGTGATGCGTAACGAACGTCAGTTGTAAAATTTTTTAATCTATCGTCGCGGTTCTTCTCGGTGGTGCTTTTATAACTGCGTCACCTAATGACATAACCGAGTCATCACCATGATATCGGCAGAACTTCAGAACCCTCTGTGAAGCTCATAGATACCTATTCTTAATCTTCCATGTTGAAACATAAGGCTCCTATGAGTGATTTTCATCTGGCTTGGTTTTATATAATGTTTTTTACTACCAGGCACGTTCTTTCCGTCGTATGTGAACGATCTACGACTATTTCCTCTTTTTTTGATTTTAGTCTGTAGATCCGTTTGTTTCATTCTTTTCTTTAGCTTGGCGTTGGTCATGAATTCCATTCAAGGGAGTTTAATTATCTTAAGCAGACCTCTAGGTGTTAACGAATGTTTATTTCTACGTACCACAATCACAGAGAATATTTAAGGTTGCTGTTGAACAAGAGTATTCTATTGTGAAACGTTAGGTGTGTGTCATTCTAAATATCTTTTAGGGTCCCAAATTATATTCTTGCTCTTCTTATTTAGTGTTCTATATGTTTTTGAGCTGCCTAACCAGTGGTATAGTTCTGCGTCATCTATGCGACACGGAATCTTTGATGGTCGTGGGTGTCAACTCTGATGGTTTTTGTTTTATTAATTTAGCCTGCAGCATGAGAAGATCTAGTATTGCCGACATGCCATCGTAATTATGTTGGTAAGCGACAGTAGGCATATGTTATCCGCATTCTATATAGTCTAGACCTAGACCATATACATACATGATTGTTGAATCCCAATTTGATATTTCAATAATTTTTTATCTTTATTTCCATAAATTATTTCAAGAACAATACATTTAATCTTAACATTATCACCAGCGCTACCATCCGTCAAAGGTTTGAATTGTTTAAGTTCCAATCTTAGTCAATATTATAGAGTTGAGGAGACGGGGTAAATCCTTATCAGGCTGCTTTGGAATAGAGTTATTACTCTTTCCATTATGCAGAACTCTGCTTTTATTCAATGTATTATCTTTAGGGAAACACTTGTTAATTCCATTACTATTTATATGTGCGCTGGCTAGTTGACAGGGTCTAACTCACTTTTGCAATCAATAAACACCATATACAGTGGGCTTCTCTACTTTAGGCTTTGTTCGGCGAAAATTCTTCGTGTTAATGTGATCTGTTCGGTCTAAGGCCAACTTGTTTATGTTTTATATTAGAGTCTAGCTAGTCCAATAATGTATTATTGCTGCAAGGATTTTGTTTATCGTATTAAACAGTGTGATACCTTTCCAATTGCTGCGTTTATTAGGAACCAATAGAGGTCCAAAAAAGGATGTGTATCAGACGAAACATTTTAATAGAACTTGTTATAAATTGTCATCACCTGCCTGCTATGGAAATTTTTTAAACCACTTGATACATCAACACCTACAGGGAAATAGATTGCCACGAATGTATCGTTTGTTATCATGACATAACGTCATAATTCTAGTAAGTAGTATTTTGTGATTTAAAAAAACAATTATGTTAGGTATGTTAGGTTGTAACTTGACGAATAGAAAATATCTCGTTAATAATAAAAATGATGAGTGCATCATAAGTATGTGGTTCAAATTAAAAATAATCATAAAAGCATTGAAGCTCTTAAAAAATAAATAAATAGACATGTTTGATACAATAGGTATGATTAATTTATATTATTAATGAATATTGAAAGATATGAATAAAAATTCATATTCTTATATGGGTATTTCGCCACTCTGCAAATTAAAATATTAAATAACGAAAATATTAACAACGAACGTTTCGAGGGACAATCTGCCCTCGTTATCAACGAATAACAATTAAAACTAACAAGAAACTTATCTTTTTTTCACTGGAAGGAAAAACGACCAACCTCCAATGAATTTTTTGACATTGACGTTTGTTGATATCTGTACCTACTTGATCTCATCTTTAAGAATCGATAGCCAACTATTGTCTAAAAATATTGAGAAAGACGACACGCATTTTTCTTCGTTAAGTAAAATATATGCCGTTTCCTTAATTTTTCGCCTAGTTGACATCGATTCTTTAGACAAGATCTTTGTGTTGTCCCATTGTATTTTATGGTTTTCATCCCAAGCATGTTCTGCCAGCTTCGACTTATTGAATTGATACGTTTTCAACATATTTTTATGTTCTTTAACCCTAACTGCTAAAGGCCTGGATGTTTCACCGATATAATATTTCCCGCATTCACAGGGAATACTATATATACAATTCCTTGAATGTTGTTCTTCGTTGAACGGTTTAGTTTTTGTAAGAACTGACCGCAAAGTATTCATCGTTTTGAATACCGTCCTAACATTGAATCTATTTCCAATTCGTCTAATTTTGTCAGATATGCCTGGAATATATGGTATAGTTAGAGTATTATATTTTTGAGTGTCATTCCTTTGTATGTGTGTGGCATTGCTTCGTGTATTGAAAATGTTCCGAACAAGAGTCTCTGGATAGCCATTGTAAAACATTAATAATAAATTCTTTCTCTTTTTTGAAAATTGTATCATTAGAGCAAACAACTTTGGCTCTGTCGTAGAGACTTTTTACAACGCCTGTCTTTATGTTTTTGTGATAGTTAGAATTAAAATGTAAGTACCTATTAGTATTGGTTTTCTTACGGTATACTGATGTTTCAAAAGTATTTATTGTGCGTGTGATTAGTGTATCAAGAAAGGGTAACTGATTGTTTTGCTCTGTTTCTAATATAATATTAATAAAACTAAAGATGTTGTCTTGATCCACATATACAGTGTGGTCCATTAAGTGTGCAACAAATGGGAAATTTTTTTATTAGTTGTAAAACACAAATTTAAATACCGCCAAAAGTTAGTGCATGTTCGATAACCATATCAGATGCCCTTAGAATGGCTTCAAGTCAAACAATATACAGGGCAGGATAAAAAATATGAAATTCGTTCAAGAATAAAGTTACCTTATTCCAAACAATATAGCAAAATTTTATTGAGAAAAGTTGTTTAGAATCAAAAGTTATGCTCAAATACAAAGTCACGGCCTCCTATTCGAATTTTGATTCTTTTTTTGTAAAATTTTGTATTATCCCCGTATGATACATATTTTTATTATTCTGATTTTAGTTTTTCATATGTAAATTATTATTAGTAAAGCATTTGCCTTGTTAAAAAGAATATTTGCGAAATTCTAAAGTTCTGTTAAATATCGTTGCAACAAACATGAAGTGGACGCTTACCTAAAAAAATATAAATCCAAGTAAATTTTACAAATACGCTTCAAGTTGCTAAAAGTTATTTAAAAGGGATGTGGTTGTGGCTACTTTAAATACATATACAATCAAAATAATAAAAATATGTATCATACGGGGGTAATACAAAATTTTCCAAAAAAGAATCAAAATTCGAATAGGAGGCCGTGACTTTGTATTTGAGCATAACTTTTAATTCTAAACAACTTTTCTCAATAAAATTTTGCTATATTTTTTGAAATAAGGTAACTTTGTTCTTGAACGAATTTTATATTTTTTGTCCTGCCCTGTATATTGTTTGACTTGAAGCCATTCTAATGGCATCTGAAATGGTTATCAAACATGCACTAACTTTTGGCAATATTTAAATTTCGATTGTACAACTAATAAAAAAAATTCCCATTTGTTGCACACTTAATGGACCACACTGTATATGTGGATCAAGACAACATCTTTAGTTTTATTAATATTTAAAATGGTCCACGACAACGATTTTCGTATTATTAATCTAATATAATACTCTAACTATACCATATATTCCAGGCATATCTGACAAAATTAGACGAATTGGAAATAGATTCAATGTTAGGACGGTATTCAAAACGATGAATACTTTGCGGTCAGTTCTTACAAAAACTAAACCGTTCAACGAAGAACAACATTCAAGGAATTGTATATATAGTATTCCCTGTGAATGCGGGAAATATTATATCGGTGAAACATCCAGGCCTTTAGCAGTTAGGGTTAAAGAACATAAAAATATGTTGAAAACGTATCAATTCAATAAGTCGAAGCTGGCAGAACATGCTTGGGATGAAAACCATAAAATACAATGGGACAACACAAAGATCTTGTCTAAAGAATCGATGTCAACTAGGCGAAAAATTAAGGAAACGGCATATATTTTACTTAACGAAGAGAAATGCGTGTCGTCTTTCTCAATATTTTTAGACAATAGTTGGCTATCGATTCTTAAAGATGAGATCAAGTAGGTACAGATATCAACAAACGTCAATGTCAAAAAATTCATTGGAGGTTGGTCGTTTTTCCTTCCAGTGAAAAAAAGATAAGTTTCTTGTTAGTTTTAATTGTTATTCGTTGATAACAAGGGCAGATTGTCCCTCGAAACGTTCGTTGTTAATATTTTCGTTATTTAATATTTTAATTTGCAGAGTGGCGAAATACCCATATAAGAATATGAATTATGAATTCACGCCACAAAGAAGTTTCAGAGATTATGAATAAAAAATCATTTATATTTAGTAAACTAAGAAACTGTTTTATTCGATATCAAACAGCTTTTTATCTTACAGTACGATTAATGCAATAATGTGCAAACACACTTTTTTTTACAAAGGTACTTAATTTTCAGCTTAGTGGTTACACTAATTGACTACAGTCAATAACGAAATACCCGTAACAATCGACATTGTAATTAATACAAATGTAATTAGCATTACGGTCCCACAATCAGACTACATTTCAACTATGACCACAATCCAATAAAAATCACAATCAAATAGCAACAAGTCACGTATGTTACATCTTACTGAAACGAAAAATGAGAATACTTCAGAATTTTTTTTATATACCTAATTTGATTGAAGTTTCTAACTTCGACACCAAAACCCCTTGAGCATTATAACTTTTAAAAGAGTATGGATAAGAACGATTACAACTTTATAGCAAGAAATTTTGTAGTAGTAGCAATGTATTTAATTAGTAATAAACAGAAATATTAGAATAATTTCTTTCATATCAAATGTATCTATATTAATTATGATACGGGGGGTTTTATATAAGCGAACTAACCACTAATTCAGAGGGGAAAGCATTTGGCTAACGGGAAACTTTTATAAAGTAAAAATTAATGTTCACTAATGCTCATACAATTTCTCTATGAAAACAAGACACTGTGGTTCAGGAACTGTCGTGTGGTGTACAGCGGCGCAGGAACTACTGTAATTATGGGGGGGGGGGGGCAAAATTTTTTTTTGAATGTTTTAACATAACTAAGCTTTATGTTCAGCTGTTCCATAAACACTTTATTATAGTATTATATAGCGTCCATAAAGTGCCACTTTGGTCCATACAGTAAAGTAAAACGGCCGCCTGTCAATGTTATTATCAAAATAAATGTCATTTTATTCAAATCAGGAGAGAAGATTATATTAACTGAAAACTTTACAAATAATAAAAAGAAATTCACCTTTAATACCTTACCGTAATAAGTAGTTACTCTTGATATTATAATTAACCTAGAAGTACCACATTTCGAAATTATCAAATGTTTCAATAGAAACTTGAATTTTCTAATATGTCTAATATAAATGATAATTGTAGATAAAAGGAAATATTCTGCAGTGCAGTGGAACATATAGCTTTGCATGCAGCTTCTACATAATCAGACCTTATTTGACTCGTCTTCTTCATCGCTACGCTACGCTCGCTCTCCATAAAATTAATTCGTCCAATAAAGTCCTACAGTATGTACTTGATACGTAAATAACTATAATAGCTGCAATTAAGCTAAACTGCTAAGACGATACTTTGCATGCAGATTATATGTATACCTGGCATAAAACCGAGAAAATTTCAGAGAAATATATACAGGGTGAGCACCTTAAAAAAAATAAAATGTTGTATATTTTTGCTTTAGCTGAGAAATAGATAAAAGTAATAATATTTAACATAGCTCAGGCTTTTATCATTGTCGAAAATGAGACCTAACAAATATAGGATAAACATCACAAGTGGGACAGAATAGTATAGTGTCTTTATAACGCAGCAGAAAATCGCACAATTCGAGTACGGCCGTAGCTCACTTGTGCAAGCAGGGACCCAAGCGGCAGACTAGAAACTCGGCTCAAAATATTCGCCTGAGAGCGCGGAATTCGAATCCCAGCGGATTACATTTTTTAAAAAATTGATGTAAATCACATTTCTTTGCAAATTGATGTAATTCAAGCAAGGCAAGTTCCGTGTAACCCTCTTTACAGATTTTTTCATATGGAAATGCAATCTAGGGAAACCATTGACAACAAGCATTGTCACTACATTGCATTGTGTTGGTACATACACTTCTGGTTATTATTTTTGCAATGAGAGATTAGGTTCTATGTTGACTAGTTGACATCGTAGTTATTTTTAAATTGTCTATTATAAAACTGTCCTTGTGCAATACCTGCCTAACTAGTTCAAACCAAATTATAACATCACATCAAGTTTATAATAACCAAAGCTAAAATTTAAAATAATAAATCGCCAACCTCTCGACATGAAACCTATCCTCACCACAAAAATTATAAGAAATTTATGTACCAAGACAATGCAGCCTAGTGGCAATGCTTGTTGTCATTGATTTCCCTAGAATTTTGGCATTTACATTTCCATATGAAAGAAACATGGACTGCCAGTATATCGAATTCTCCCCTGTTGACCTAAAAATCAAGACGTGTTTAAAGAATTCTTCGTGTTTTATTTATGCACCTTATACAATAGAACAACATCTCGTATGTATGGATTAATGTGAAAACCATATGTACAAATTTTTTAAAACCTCAATCGCCCCCCTCGCCCCCCCTGTTACTGCGCCCCTGGTGGTGTAGCAAAGTTCGACCAGGTAGTTCCTGAGAAGGATGGGGTGGGTTATACAAAAACGCTACTGTTTCGAGACAGTCCAAACCTGAAAATCTACAGCTGTTAGAGTAAACCTTCAAACCACTTCATCGTTTCTATAAAGTAACAAATAATAGTATATTATGTTATTAGGAGCAAAAGTTATATTTTATGTGGCAAAGCTGGACGGGTTATCTGCCGAGCTTGCGAGGCAGATAAGTACAGCCGAGCCACATAAAGATATTTTTGCTCCGAATAACATATAGTATTTTTTCTTCAAACGTTTTTATAACAAATTATTGACAACTTTGTGAACAAAATACGAAGAAAATTACTTGGTCTAGTCAGCGGCAGATAATATTATCTGCCGCTGACGAGCGGCAGATAAAGTTGTCAGCGGCAGATAATAACTTTCAGCGGCAGATAAAGTCGTCAGCGGCAGATAATAACTTTATCTGCCGCTCGTCATCGGCAGATAATATTATCTGCCGCTTGGCAATAAAGTAACAGTTTAGCATCATCAATGCAGCAGTATAATGCCATATTTTCCTGCCGTTTGAAGAAAAAAAATATTTATCTACTCCTACTGCACAGTGGCCATGAATTATGATTCATAATTCACGGTTTGCAGCCAATCATAAAATTCTATTTTCATTATTCAATAGTTTGCGAATTGCAACCAATCAGAAAATTCTATTTTCATTATTCAATAGGTTGTAGCCAATCACAAAATTCATACTTATTATTAAATGACTTTTGAAGTTAACAGCTGTCACAAATGTCATAATTCTGAAATATGAACACAAGGCTCCTATTGCATAGGAGTAGATAAAATATCGTATTATATTCGCGATTATGGCCATTATTCACTCAGATGCCTTGCGCCACGCGCCTTCGGCTTGTGGCGCAAATGTCATCTTCGTGAATAATGGCTGTCATAATCGCTCATATAATAATATACTATAATTGCTGTAACCTATTATTTATTTACACCATATACAAATCGCTCCAAAACGTGACATAATAATTGCGGAAATGTAAATTTGTTTATGTATGTACACAGTTCCTTTGTCTAAATGGAATTCAAATAAACTGACTATAGAATAAATTGGTGTACGGCTTTCTTGCAATCTCTTACGGGAGTACACTTCCTCCAACAATATGTGAAAGCCGTGCGAAAACAGAGTGCGGGCAAAGAGCATATAATGCATATATGCTCTTTGATGTGGGTGGCATTCGCGTGTAAAGGTGATCTATTTTGGGAACCGAGTTTACTGCGTATAAGGCTTTTTGCGTAGAAATAGTTTCACTACACTTCAAATTATGTACTAGCTGTCCAGTGTCCACGATTAACAAGACAATGTCTTAGAACTTCCTCGCAGTATCATAATCGCGGACAAGTGTTGTCGTTGAACGTGTCCTACGTTAAAATAACTAAAAGCGACCAAAATCGTCAATACAACAACCGCTATAACAAAACTAAAAGTTACTAGGATGTGACAATCGGGTTAACCTTACACGAGACAAATTAATCAACAAATTTGTAACCGGTTTATTCTGCAACCATTTGTCCAGAATTCACTGTAATCGGTGAGTAGCGCGCTACGATGAGAGTTCGGCGGGCATGCGAAAAGTATTTTCCTACGACTGCTTCTAAAATCAAGCTTTCCGCCTTGTTGACGTACGTCAAAAATTGATTGTTTTGAATCAGTTCATCGCGGCAGCCGTCATACGTAAGTATATAATCGTGAATCGTAATACATAGCAACATACATAAATTTTATATAAGCTTTCATGATTATATACCTAAGTCGGCTAGTGGTCAGCTATTTGAAAACGTCAAAGTTGACAGCTGTCACTGTGAATTTGATTTAAACCTTTTTTCGCGATTTAAAGTTACTTGTGCTTTATTTTGTGTATTGTCGGTGTTTAAGTGTCAAGAAAAATAAGAAATGGGCTATAAAATATCCAATTGTGATTTAAACATTTGCACGTCGCTGGAAATTTTAGAAATGGCAAAAAACACCAGTTTAAACCTATTTTCGAAAATTTTACAGTCGTAGGAAAAATTTTGTATGCAACACGAGCGAAAAATGCATTAGGCGTTCGTTCGAGTTTTTTCGGACCTCGCTTCGCTCGGCCCGAAACTTTCGAACTCACGCCTAATGCATCATTTTTCGCTCTAGGTACATAAATTACTATTTCATAATTCTACAACTCTGCGCACTAAAATGGCTCGAATTGGTGTACGATGGGAATCGCACAGCATCCACACGGAACAAGGTCACAAGAGATGTCGATGTGTGATCCGGTGAAGGATGCTGCTTTAAAAAGCCGCAGGATTGGAATGGACGGTTTTTCTCCAGTGTGGTCATAAGAACGAAAGGGCTTCGACAGTGGCAACTCTTGTCCACAACAGGTGAACGACACCTCGAAACAATTAATAAATTATTTTTATAGATCCTCATTGGAGGGCTTCACAACCCCAAGACGAAAATACACGCATACTAAGCTGGTGGTACAACCGGAAAGGACAACGTCGGAAATATTTCAATACCATGAAGTAAATACTTTGAAAACGAACCTACGATGACCTACCAAAGTATGGAGAAAAGCCTGAGGTGAGTTTATTTCTGAACTTTTTTTGCTAGATAAATTTTAGTGGCTGCATGTACTACACATCAATGCTGCTTGAGAAATAGTGAGATGTCTGCAGAATTCAAAATCAACAATGTGCATCTTCGAAAACATCTACCACAACGTACAAGCAGCAATCACACTAATCAGCCCAAAATGGTCACAGGAAGCAGCAAATGTCCTACATGTTTAGGCAATTTTTTTAAAGAAATTTACCGAAATTTTCCTAAATTTTGGAAATATGGAATTCAAAACCAAAAAAGACCTGGGGCTATGCAACCAAACGTATTTTTGTGAGAAAGCGGTGGTATGTATAAGTGGCGTCATTCCAAATAAATTATGTCTGGAAATAACTACCCACACATAATTTCTGGACCTATTACATAGGGCGTAATTTTTACATGTAACAATTTAATTAAATGAATTTTTACGTCGCCAGTTTTAAAAAGGTTAAAGAAGAAGATAAAACCAGTGGCAATAAACATGGAGGCGGAAATGTATAAGAAAATCGAAAAATGAATGCAAAAAATAAAAAATGAAAACAAAGAGTGGGAAGACGTACCAATCAGAACGACTGATAAACTTGAAAAAATAACGCGGAAATGGGCAAACTAAGGGGAGGAGTTAGAACTATAGAAACAAGAGTTAAGGGTCGGCAAAATAAGATGGAATTACAAGACAGAGATAAAATAAGGAATAACATAATTAAACATGAAATGAAAATAGAACCAAACGAAGTGGTTAATATTAGGGAAGCAGCTACGAACTTTATAAAAACCAAATTGGGAATAGATGTAACTATCACAAGAGACAATAGAGTAAAAATGGGCATCGGAAGATTTAGATAAACGAAAAACTATAAATAGGGTAGGAAAAGGGACTAAATGCAGGAAAGCGAAACAAAAACTAAATAAAAGATCAGCAGCATGGAACAAAAATGATGATGGGCATGGCAACGATTACGGAAATGGTAATAAGAAAACCAATGAAAGATGAACGAAACCTAATAAATAAAAAAGAAATGAAATAAAAGTCACAACTTGGGACTTAAGATGCCTATACAAAATGGGAGCCCTCAATATAACTATAAAGAATATAACCGATTACAAAATAGACATATCGGCAGCACAGGAAACCAGTTGAACAGACAACAGAAGGCAGACGTTTGGTATGCTTTTATAGTAAAAAAAAATGAGGCTGCGCACCGTTAGTAAATATATTGCAAACTAAGAGTCAAGGTGAAAAGCAAATTTAGTATGCGTGCATGCAGCATCTGAAGCACAAAACGAAACTATAGAGATATATCATAACGCACTAGATGCCATTATTAACAAATACAGGTAAATTAATCATACTCGATGACTTCATTGCCAAAACTGGCATAGAACGAGCTTATAAAGACATAATAGGAAGACACAATTTGCATGAACTAACTAACGATAGTGGAAATAGGCCAGTATGATATATCGCAACCAAGGGAATGTTAATCCGATAATATCTATAAAGTGACACAGAAATCAAACGGTGGAAGATCTCAAACACAAATACATCATGTACTAATTTAAAAAAAACTAGTATAAATATCACAAAGATGCGAAGCTATGCTACCACAAAACACGAAACAGATCACACTCGAGTAAAAATAATATAAAAAGTGCCAGATATAAAAAGCAAGTAAACACAAAAAGCTGATGACAAATAAAAGCTAGCCTAGAATCAACAACAATGGCACCAAACGGAACAAAAAAGAATTGGTACAAAACCGAATATTCAACCACCAACTTACCAAGAAACGGTAGTTACAACCAAATACCGAAAACGCTGTAAAGTTCCAGGTGAAGAAATGGAAAAAAGCAAGAGGTGGGCCCGTACGAAAAGTAATGGCAGATAGTTGGAAGACAGGAATAATATTTCTACTCTATAAAAAAGATAAGAAAATGAACTGCAAAAACTTCTGAGGGATATGTTTGTTAAATGTTTGTTAAAAATAACTACTATACACAGGAAAACTATTGGACGATTACGAATGTGGTTTCAAGCTGGGCAGACCAACTACTGACCAGATATTTACAATTAAAATGCTTGGCAATATAACATAAACTTACGTAAATGCGATGTAAGCTGTTATGCAAGATCTTTGCATAACTAGTAAACTAATATAAATGACAAAAGTAACGCTGGAAGGAACTAAGGGTAGAATACTAATACAAAATACATTGTTACATCTTTTGAAATCGAAATGAGGTTGAGCGAGGGTGATTGGCTTTCTACAATTATCTTTAGCCCAGCTTTGAAAAAAGTCATGAGAACACAATCAGCTAACTGGAAAGGTACCATAATGAATACATCAAAACAAATATTAACCTTTGCTGACGAAGTAGATAAAATATGAAGATGATTGAGGGAAGTGGCAGAAAGTCTGGTGGAAACAGATCAAGAAGCAAGCAAAATAGGATAAAGATAAAAAGGCACAAACATCTAAATATTTAAATATAGGACAGGAAAAAGGACAATAACTGCTTAAGAAGTAATACCTAAAACGGGACTTGACCTAATCCCACCTGAGCTCATTAACAGTAATCAATATTTTTTTCAAATTATAGGCAATTTGTGCATTTGTGTATTGTAATATTGAGTTGTAATTGTTAACTTGGCGTCTATGAGCGAATATATACGACAACGTAAACCTGCGCATTCTTGTGTATAGTGTTTTAGAGCGCTGTCGAAAGTGGTGCTCTTGAGCGCAAAATGAAATTTTAATCAGCCTGGTTAGAGCAAAAGAAGCACTCGTGGGGCAGCAATTTTGGCGAGCGGGTCTCTCAAGCACGCCTCCACGTTTTGCAAGCGATGAGCGAAGTGTATTTTATCCGCGCGTTAAAAATCATCCCAGCTTTAAGTGTCAGTGTAATTTGTGCGGCTCCTAATGAATCGTTGATTACAAGCTAGAAGCTATGTCAGCAAGTTTTCGCCATTCCAAAAAAGAGAACGATACCATGGGCGAGGGTCTGTTCGTCCAGCACCTTAAAACTTCCCACACGAATTGGTAAACAACAGATCCGGGTCGATAGAGGCAATATAGGTACATTGTGCGCTTTAGCACCTAGCGGTCGTGTGTCGCATTGAAGTAATTGTTTGGGCAAGTAACGTCCGGCCACGAGCTTACCGATTTATTAATATTAAAGTGAAAGACGCTATTATACAATTTTCGCCTGGACTGAACTTTTATGGGTAAAATATGTGCGTACTTCAAACATTTACTCTGGTGGTGATTTAATGATATTTAACATATAAATGCATGCTAGATGCAGTTATTTACGTGTACGATAATGCTGGCTAACATGTACATGTGTGTAGAAGTAGCTTTTGAGCGCCATTTTTTATTTAAAGCCAATATGGGTAAGAATGCCATTTAATTTAGTAGTTAATTTAGATTTTATGTTGTGTATTTAATAAGCAATACATATTTGTTTTACATTATGTGTGAGTAATTTGGATTTTATTTGAGTAGAAATTTGGATCATATGATTTCAGTTATTGCAAGGAGATAAGTCAAGATTAGTTTCCAATTTCTGGTAACATTAATCTTTCTTAACCACAAGCTCGGGTACAAGTAAGAGGTAACTCATTGAAAACTGAGCTAATTGGCAACAAAAAACAAGTCATTTATAAAAATATAATAGCTTGCGAGACGCTGCGTTACATATTGGATGAACAAAATTGCGATGTGGTATAATCCTTCAAGTATCTAGGGTTAATAATAAATACTGACAACGAGAATCCTACGAGAAAGTCAAAATGTTTGAACCCAACGACCTAGTTTGATCTAACCTCTATACCACAGTAACTAAAATAAATTTATATAAAACAATAATTCGCCCAGTGGTAACATATACAAGCGATGCTTGGCCACTTAACCAAAACCATGAAAACATGTTGAAAAACTTTTTAAAAATGTATAAGAGTGATAGCAGGAACAGCGAACGAAGGCGAAAACTGACGAATAAGGAAGAATCTAGAGATAAACGAAATCCTAGGGCCTCAAACAGTACAGCAATAATTAAAGCGGTGAGGTGAAGACAGACAGGCCGCACTGTAAGAATGTTTGTGAATAGGACGACACGGAACTAACACGAGAGGGAGAGGATAGGGCTGGGCGATATTGAAATTCTGATATCGATTATCGATAACTAAAAAATATCGATACATATCGATATATCGAAATATCGATATATATATATATATATATATAGATAGCTATTGATAACTATCGATATTTATCGATAAATATCGATAACTATCGATAAATATCGATAACTATCGATAAATATTGATAACTATCGATAAATATTGATAACTATCGATAAATATCGATAACTATCGATAAGTATCGATAACTATTGATAAATATCGATAGTTATCGATAAATATCGATAGTTATCGATTAATATCGATCGTTTTCGATTAATATCGTTAAATATATATATTTTATGTTAGCAGGATAGGTTTTGCGTCAGTTTGTCTCAAAACTGACGGAAAAACTAACCTGCTAACCTCTAATTTGACATAGACTTACAGTGCCATCAACACAAACAAATATTTTAAAGCCAAGCTTGATTTCATTTTCGTTTGCTCACATATTACTATATACATATATATTTATCGATATATATTGATATGTGCAAAACCTGGAAATATTAAATTTAATATCGATATATCGATATATCGATACATCGATCAATTTCGATAACTATCGATAACTATCGATATATATCTATATGTGCAAAACTTGGAAATATTAAATTCAATATCGATATATTGATATATCGATACATCGATATTTAAAGAAGGGTATATCGATAAACGATATATCGATATATCAATAATATTATCGATATATCGATATTTTCGCCCAGCCCTAGGAGAGGAACACCGAGAAGCTACAAACAACAAATTGGAAGCAGAAATCAAAGAACAGGAGAGAGTGGAAAAAAGTCGTAAACAAGGTCAAGACTCAAACAGGGTCATAACAGCCATAAGTAAGTAAGTAATCTAGCCATGAAGAACGGTTGAAAGCAACGAACAAGGCAATCTCCTCAAATACAACTCTTTTGGTAGCTCCTGTGCTTCTTTTAACTTCTTATCAGAAGACAGCACATTTTTAAATAATAAACTCTCTGTGCCAAGTTAGGGCTGTATGGCCACAAGGATCACTATTTGTCAGTTTGTGTGTTGTGTGTGCACTCTATAATTTTCATAAAGCAGATCATTCTTTTGACCCTAATTATTGGAGCTTTTCACTTATGTGGAAGCTTTACAATTTTTAATTGCTTCTTGCTATACATTTTCTGTAGCAGTGTAGCTTTTCTGTATGTATTTAAGTATTTCTTCACCATTCTAAAACACAGCGAATTTCCATTCCATGCATGCTAAAACAATTTTAGTGCAGAATTCAATTATTTGTTTATATGAGACTTTAAATGAGTAGGTAGGCAACCGTTGACCCGTAAGGTGTGATTGACAGCCGTTACGTTGCGTTGGAATTTTCCTGTGTTTCTGGTAAAATTTTGGTTAAACTGATGACAGGTGTGAACATTTTCGCTGCTCGATTTCTTCTAAGTTCATCGTGCTAAATGGGAACTTTTACGCCTTAGTTGTGGGCAAAGCTCGATTTTTTATTGGGATATAAATCCGCTAGAAGCAGTTGCACAAGTCTAAAATCTTCCAAAGTCGATTGCATGTGACCCTAACCTAAAAGCATATGGCAGATGATATGCTAATTTCTTGCAGTAAATGAAAGGCAGATTTAGTAAGAGCACTTATTTAGTATGGGCTACCTTTCCTAATTTGTGTATGCTTTAATTAGCCTTTTTTTGTACGAAGCTGTCGAGATTTCCTAGTGGTGTGAAGGTTTCGGGAACAATGTAGAGCAGGGGCGCATTTTTAAACCGTGCTGTATCCCGAGCCAAGGAATCGTGATCGTAGAGTGAGTTTTGGCGATGCTACAGTAATTCAGCCTTGGAGCAAGCGAATGCGATTTCCGTTCCATCCACTGCATTTTGCCGGACGCCTCCAGAATTTCGGGGTTTTCATGCACAAACCTTTGGTTGCACTATATTTTGGATTTCAAATAATATAACTTAATTGATTTATTGGCTTCACCGTTTAGATAAAACTGCATTCTGTGTGTGACACCGCAAATAATTCTCTCTCGCTAGCTGTTGCTGAGAGAGGTTTCGAGGCACAAATAAATACCTTAATTGATTTTGAAAGCTAGGTGGGTAATGAAATATTTTGTACAAGTGTTCCCAAGTTTAGTTCGCTAGTTTAGAAATGTGCAGGCTGTGTTACTATGCCAGCCCTTCGTGTTTTCGTGGTTCATAAGCGAACATGCAGGTTACCTAAATGCTAAGCAACCCGGAATACAATACGCGGTTATTTGAGAAGTTGTATTGGTTTTATATTTATCCAGCAAGCGGGTTGTTTTCCAAATTAATCAAGTTTCAATATTGGTTTAGCACTGCTAACAAATACAGTATGTTTGAACGTACAGCAACTCAGCAGCGAAGTTAGAGTCTTGGGAATTGTTGCAGGCAAGCCTTCCACACACGTAATTCCAGATTTCCGATAAACACTATTTTGCATGACCAGTGGTATATATGTGTGATATTTAATTAAGAAAGTATCTGTTAATTGTTGACGCTTCGTGTGAGCCAGTAATTCGAATTTGTTATCTACCTCTGCTTGTTAATTATCTTTGAATGTTTTATCATTAGATGATCTTATATAGACTTGGGTTTTACTGTTATATTTTCTTTTGTTTTACGATTTGAGTCACTTAGTGGTTTAGCTTAAGAAATATTTGGAAACAGTGTCAATTGGAACCACTTGGCGCCCTATAATTTAGTTCTACTTCTTTTCGAAGGTAAGTCGACCCCGACCGTCTCCCGAGTTAGTCAGTAACACGTTTCCGTTCTATTAACGGCAACAATTAATGTAACAATATTGCTTGTTCTACGGCATCAATAAGCTGTGTCCCTTCTCTAATCGCATTTTCCCCATACATGTAAGCATAGTTTCGTTGATAGTTTTTGGATCATTGACCTCTTATTCTTTTTTTAGTCTCCATTCCCCATTTTTTTTATTTTGAAAGATGCTCCTTCTGTTGATGCCAAGTCAGTGGGCTCTGGGACTATTCTTACAATAATCTGTTCTTAAAAAATATAAATTATCAAAGTTAATATCATTTTCTTTGACCACATTTATGCTATGATACCCCAAACTATAATCAGTATATAAAGCAGATTTGTAGATTATGGATCGTTTTATGGTGATTTAGAATGCTTCGATACTCGTTGATTTTCTGAAATTAGTCAAAGTATGCCTATACTCCTTCAACAGAATTTGTGAAGTTCTTTTAACTCTTCAAAAACAATCATTGAAGAAACTGTGGCATCAGTTACCAAATGAGATTGTGAAAGACGTTTATGAGACAGCTAAAGTTGAAGACTATGATTGAGATAAATAAGGACAAGAAAGTGAAGAAAGTTTTGACGTTAACATTGAAGATGAAGTTTCCTTGGCGAATCCAGTCCCGGTGCATACCTATCATAGTAGACGCTGTTTTTGCAATTTGAACTGCAATAGTTGTGTTTCGCATGTATTTGTGGTTTTATACAATTATGATTTATATTCTACTGAACTTAAACGACTTTTTAATGTATATTCCACACTCTGATGCCGAATTCGCTCAATTGCCGAAAGGAATTTGGCTAATGCTGAAGTTCAGCAAATTAATTCGTTATTTTGGCGAATTTAGGTTTTATGCAATTTCCGGATTGAGCATTTTATTTCGAGAATTGAGCGAATTCGGCATCTGACTCGAAAAAATACAAGTTTCTTCTCATAATCTCACGCAGGATTCTTGTAAACGTTCATATTCTAAACTAAAATTATTAAAACTGATTTACTCAATTGTAAGAAAATTTTGAAGTTCTTTTTTGATGTCTTACGAGTAGTATAAGTAATATTTGTCCTGAAACCAATACTATTGACAACGTATATGTCAAAAACGAGGAGATAAAGAGATGTTTGCAATTAAAAGTTTGTTAATTGTTATCTATATTGTTCACGTAGGTTAGGTACTTAAAATCAATTAATTAGGTTGTTTGAGATTTATTTTGGGTTGGCAGTTGAGTTTATAATATTTTTAAGCCAGTAGCTCCTACTAATTTCGATTTTACTATTATGATCTTAAACAAAGACAGTGGCTATTTATATTGCTGCAATGAAATACTCAAGTTGCTAGGGCAACGTAGGCAGTTCTCTCAAATTCACACTGAACGTGTTAATTTAAAAGCAATATTTTTTACGTGGGTAAATTCAGTTATGTACAAGCGTGTACTATACATAACCATTATCCAACACCTGCCAGCGGCAGAGACCACTAACCCATTATAAGCATATTACTATGGT
>CALNHX010013305.1:0-18309 GCA_940337035.1 Agriotes lineatus
ATGCATACTTTAAAGGTAACCAGGTATGCGGATTAAAATAATGGTAGGGTCGCAATTCTTGTCTTTTCTGGTTTATGAGTAAAAGTACATTATACTTTGTATTTCATACTGATGTATATTTAGTTAGATAACAAATTTTCTACACAAATTTCCTTGATACAAAAGTCACGTTTTCGTGTTTTTTAGTCACAGAATATGTTCTTGGTATTGTCAATCAAAGAATAAATATAACAATAAAATGCTAATTATTGAACAAAATCGCCCAGACATTTAAAGTAAACTTTCACTGATAAACGTTAGATATAATGATGACTAATTGGATTTTATCAGTGTAAAAGTGCAATGGTATCATTATCTTAATTAGCAGTTAATTGCCTGTTTACCCCTATTCCCATTTTAAACAGGTAATTAACATCATATTACCATAATGACATAATTTCTTCGTCTATATCAACAAGAAGAACAAATCAGTTCTCAGGCAACAGCCGTTTACGAGTGTTCTATTGAATTTATTCCTTTGTATATTTTTTCTAAAATAATTATGTTATCATTACGAGGGCATTCTTTGATTAATAATGATTTATTTAATGAAATAATAAATGGAAGAGTATTTTCAACCAATAAACGTCCTATGTTTTTATTCCATTCATTGAGAATCAGTTTTTCGCAAGGATTAAAAAATGTTTGCTACATCTTCGCCTTACATTTTGAAAGACTCTCACGTCATACATTAGCAACTCTGCCTTTGCACAAAGGTTGAGAATTTACGTGTTTATTATAAAAAGAACGTGGAACATATATTATAGGAGACACGACCGACGCACAGAAATTTGCTTCGGAATTTTTGTAGCTAAAGATTGTTTAGATTTTGTTCATTTGACGTTAATTAATGAAGTAACATTGTTCAGAAAACTAGATATTTTATTTTACTTACGGTACTCCTAATAAGATATAATATTTTTGACAACCTAGTACCTATTCAAGCATCTCACATAGTAACAGGCTGTACAAATTTAAATTAAATTTAATACTAATACAATAAATTGAAATCATAATCTGCTCTGCTCTAAAAATATTGAGAATACAGTTTCCTCACCCAGTAGGCCGTTATATATATTTAGTTGGTTGCCTGCAGGAATTGTGATAGTAGTCAAACTGCAACATGAAACAACTAAGAAAGTTGTTACAACTGCTTTATTGACATTGTTACGATTTTAGTGTCAAAATGCCAAAAACTTTACGAAAGGAGGCAAAATTTAACTGCAACAATGCACGCCTTCAAACATTATAACCACAATTTGAAAATAACATAACCCAACTTTGTTATGTCGAGTTATTTCGCATGCGTACCAACAAACATGTCATCCTAACATAGCCTGTTGGGAGGAGGAAACATTGTGAATCAAATGTAGTTACTGAACTTTTACTTTTACACGTATGAAATTGCACAAGCTCATCTATTTTCATTATTTTATTCAGCTTACTTGAGAAATAAGATAACTTGCCTTCTCTTCAGATAGAAGTCGATTCTTCAGCTTCGCAGAACCAATTAACGTACCATCAAGCTTATGTGGCATTTACACTGTTTATATGCCCATACCTATAAATAATAAATTATTATTTTTATTTCAATATTTGTTAGATATTGTATATTTTGTAATAAGTTAAAACCATTGTATGTGTGTACCTATTTAATATTGTATTATATTCTTTCAACCATATTTCGTATTAACTTTTTATTACCTCACTTATTGCTAAATGCAACTATCTAAGAATAACTGAAATTATATATTATTCTAGAAATCAACTTGATACTTTTTAATAATATTTCTATTTTTTATTGTATCTACAGTTGAGGAAAGAGAAATCTTTTGAGATGTGTTCAGAAGGTAAATAAGAAAAAGAAGTCAATATGTTTATGTCCGATTCTCAACCCTTATAGAGATATTAGAAGGGGTTAAAATTAAATTTTCTCAATTTACTGAAAACAGGTAGAAGATATTACAATGAAAATTGTCAGATTTTTTTTTATAAATAAGAGGGTTTATGAATGAGCATTACTTTAATTTGTAAGTTATTTTTTAACGGGGTGAATTTAGCAACTCATAATATATTTTATTATTTTACAGAAAATCTGTTGATCAAAAATATTGAAAGAACTAAAAAAGTGTTTAAATAAATCAAACTTTGCACTATATATTTTTTGGTATTCAAATTCTTGTCCGCCGAAAAAAATCCAATAAAAACATTTATAGGGGTTGCCAAGTTCAGTCCCGTAACGTCATGCCTAAAAATTTAAAACATTTCTTAAATAAGACTTTTTATTGCTAAAAATATCTGCCAATTCTCAATTTGATATCATTTACTAGCTTTCAGTAAGATGACACAAATCTAATTTTAACCCCCCTCTAATATCTTCGAACACATCTTCAAAATATTTGCTTCTCCTCCCGACTTATCCTGTATCTTATTTGGCAATCATTTATTTGGTTTTGTTGAAATGTATACTAATAAATGCGCTTGTGCTATAATTTTTGTTAAAATAGTAAATTAATGTTCTCTAAAACTCTGGATAATTTTGTTGAAATCTTTATCAATTAAGACAATTCTTATTGTTATCGTCCATAAATAATACAAGTGCTGGGAGACGTGCATCTTGTTATAAAATTGTCATTTACAGCCTAGCCAGGTATGTGACTTAGCTTATCAGAGACCGATCTATGACGCATTGAAGTCGCCTGAATAGATCATCTATCCCCTGTCAAGAATCGCTACGCGAATTATGTTACGTTCCCAGATAGATAATAAAAACATTAGTTATGATAAGATAATGCAGTCGCGTATTACATATCATTGCATTCCCGAGGGACACAAGTGTTATCTTATCTTTGCTGATGCAGCTTAGGTAACCTGCTCGAGTACATCGCAGGATGAAGTTAGTTGTAATTTGGAATCTGTTACTTTCACATGTATTTTATAATTGTAACTCCGTCTGTGTATTGATATTAATTTTTTTTTATATCAATCACAGTTCGTAAATTTAATTCGCGTAACCCTCGGTAGTAAAATTTATTTAAGCTTGAAGTGTATAATAAGTTGCATAAGTGATTTGTTACGCATTTTCAAGCGAATCCTACCACCTTAACCCGGGATTAGTCTCTAGGTTTCGTTTAGCGTCGTTGGTCGCGCGTGAGCGTTTCTCTCACAGCTGACATTTTGAATGTATACGTGTTTTTTTCATAATTGGCAATTATTACTTTATAATCATAATGTGGCAATATCTGTTTATGTCATACCTTAAAATTAAAATAAAAAGTTATTCACTGAATATACAAAACTTTATTTTTTACACCATGTGTAAATACAACTCAAATCGTTAAATTCAAATCCAAAAAAGATATAATATAAACTCTGCTTCGATCTCTAATTTGTATCCGACTCATCCGAAACTTGTAAATAATTAGGGCAGGTATATGTGATATGTTTCATGCAAATGGCTAGTTGGCAAGATCGCAAAATCAAAAATGTTTAGAACAAATACAAAAATATAAAAGTAAACGCGGTTAGTCGCGTAATGAGCGATTTGCTCACACTAGCGCACGCACCTACCAAACTACTTGTCACAATTGCACTGTGCCTTGTTTTTTTCATGAAATAATACCACTAGCCGGTGCTTGACAAATAGGGTGGGGATTATAAAAATTGGCGGGGCCGTACCTCTCATTGCACTAAAATGGCGAATTAATTTTTAAAAACGTGAGGGAATCGCTCATGTAGCGACCAATACCGGGTTAATCGTAGGAACTTGGAGTGGTTGCTTAAGTTTTCGGTTTGTCCCCTGCCACATCGTGGGATCTCTGGGCTGCAGTTCAGAGATATATTTTTTATAGCTATCGATCCTGTGTGTATCCAATGCAAGCCTGATTTCTCAATTAGCACGGTTTAGTTGACCTGTAATTAATAGGTTTTTCGTTCTTGCCCAGATATGTTTCTGTTTATTCTTGTTTTTAATAAAAGCTGGGAGGAAGGTGATAGTTAGTTCTATGCCTGACTTAAATAGTACTGGCGTGAGTTACAGCATTAGTTATTCTTGAATTTAGTTGTTTGGCAATTTCTATATAAATTTCTTCCCTGGTATTTATCGACGCAGGGCAATAAATTTCTTGGTTTAAAATGTGTTGGAAGAGTAGCCAGTCAACATGTCCTTCAATCAATCTTGGAAACATGTGTTTGAAAGGTAATTAATGTTGGGAGATGATCAGAATCTAACTCCATCAATACTGTCTGTGACATCGGCAAAGCAAAGTCATAAGCAGACATATGTCTAATATATCTGGATGGCGATCTCTTCTCTAAGGATAGTGCGTTGGTTCAGTGGGTGCAGATATCTGTATTGCATGGTTTGACATGAAAGTGTGTAGCCTAATGCCAATAGAATCGTGCCCTTTTCAGCCCCAGAGAGGGGGTTGAGTAGGCTGCCGGGTATTAGGTCCGACATTTAATTATGCCCCCTGGCGGAAGGCAACTCACAGGGAAGCTCTGAAAGTATTGCACTTTTCGATTTCAGTCTTCCAAGATTGTTGGGTAGTCTTAGACTATGTGATCTGTGATTCAATACTTCCCGTGGTGTCTCTGTTTAAAAAAAGCCCTTCGGATCTAGACCGCGAAGTAAATAAACTAACTCCAAGCTAAGGTGGAAGCTATCGTGCCGAGAACTGGGTGGCACAGGGTTACAGTGCCTCGAAGGATGCCCAACGAATGCCTGGTGCCCTTCCATGGTTCCTTAGCTTTACTCCTATAACAGGAGCCGACCTCCTTTTCTGTCTACTCATGGGATTAATCATGGAAAACATCATTCATAACCCCAATACTCCATCATAGGAGAGATCTGCTGCAGGTCCCACTCTGACCACCCCAGGAGGGTGCTCCTCCACTGCAGCTTCTCCAAAACTACTCAATAAGAAGGGAATCGTTTCGAGACCCTCCTCGGCAACCGATACTGAATCGGAAAATGGGCCTCCTACTAAGAGAAACCGGTGCGGTGCAGAAAAAAAGACGGCGTAAAAAGGCGAAGGCTAGGTTAGCTGCTAGCGACCAACCAGGCCCGTTTACAGGTTCTGGCACACAGCAGGAGCTTCTTAGTAGAGGCACTACTGTCACAGACCAACTTAGTGCCATGGAGAAAGTGACACTCTCTGCTGGGGGCTCCAAGCGGGGCCGCCCATAGAAGGAGACTCCTCCAAGCGCATAGAAAGCTGCAAAGAAGGTCCGACCCGGGCTCTTATACAGTCAAGCGCCCAACAAACTTTGGAGAAGTCTAAGTGGCAGCTCTACTACCAGTTGGTAACTCTCGCAGTGCAAAGGGTGCCGATACGTAGTGGAGCAATCCGCCAGGATTCTTCTGATGCCGGCGTGCCAAAGCAGGCCAAGAAGGACGACTGAAAGAACCACTAATCCCGCACCGTTAGCTCCCCATAATGGATTTACTGCGGGTAAATCAGATCAATCTCCAGCACTGTAGGGGTGGTACGACAGAGCTGATGAGAACCTTAACTGGCAGGAGAGAAATAGTCCTAATTCAAGAACCATAACCAGAACCAAGAACCAGAACCATATATTTACAGGAATAACGTCAGGGGACTGAGGATGGCCAACTACAATGTAGTGGTTGGTAAGGAGGTGGATGATCTACCTAGAACCTATATCATGATGTCCAATGATCTTCGCATGCTACCACTACCGCAGCTGGAAACTAAGAACCTCACTGCAGTGGTCCTAGTCAGGTAGTAAGCATAAGGTAATAGTAGGAAGCGCTTACTTTACCTCGGATGACGCGCGTATACCTACAGAGGAATTCGAACACTTAATATCGTTTGTAAGAGATAAAGGTATTCCGGTAATAATCTGATGTGACGCCAATGCGCATCATTCGGTGTAGGGGAGCTCAGACATAAACCCTCGGGGCAACACCTTACTACTATATTTGGTGTCCACAGATCTTGAGATAATGAACAAAGGTATGGAGCCCATTTTTATCGATAGCATCCGAAAGGAGGTAATTGACATCACAGTGGCCTCTAGGTGTTTTACAAATATTTAAAACTGGAAAGTGACGTCGGATATCGTGACATCTGATTATCGGTTGACCCGAATGGAAATGAATTCTGACAAGCCTCTGGAAATTCCCTACCGGAACCCCACAGCAACAGACTGGGAAAGTGATCGTTCTATGAAAGCAGTAGATATTTTTAGTTGCTTCTGAAAGCCTGTTTCTACATAGATAGTTAGTGCGAGTACTTGGTCTGTGCAGCTGCGGTCCGAACGAAATACTGCTTGTTCCACAGGTATATGTTGCAGTATTGTTGGACCAATCCTGTTATATAGCAGTCTCAAAAAGTTTGTAGGCGATGCTTAGGAGGGCAATTGGACGATAGTTTTTTGGTGTATCATTAGCTTTCCCTGGTTTTAAAATAGCGACGATTTTTGCCCTCTTAAGTTGATAAGGTACATTTCCCGTCTGGAGGATGTCTGAGAAAAATTTAAACATAAAAAACTACATAAAGAAACTTGGATACACCCAAGAACAAAAATAGGCAACCAAATGGACCATATATTGGTAATAAGAAAAAGAGCAAAAGAAATAAGAGATCCCCGAACTTATAATAATAATAATAATAATATTTATTTGCCTTTAGGATCATAAAAAATGACATAGACACGTCAATATAAACAGATTACAAATGGTACAAAACAATAGCATGTAGGTATAAATTGTATCACTTAACAAATTCACGTACATCATAAAAGCATTTGGTGATTAGAAAATTTCTTAAATTACGCTTAAAGCTGATTACATTTTGAACGGCTTTTAAATTCGCAGGTAAAGCATTGAAAATTTTTGTCGCTGAGTACAGAGGTGAGCGTTCAAACATCGCGGTTCTATGACCGGGTATAGATAACATATCGCTACCTCTGGTCGAATAACTAAGAAAGTTATTAATTTTAAGAAACTTATGTCTGTTATTATACACATACAAAGCTGATTTGTAGATTAAAATACAAGGAAGTGTTAAGATATTATTAGTAACAAAATATGTTTTCCAAGATGACCTTGCACAAATATTAAAAATAAGACGAAGTATACGTTTCTGTATAATAAAAATACGCTTCCAAGTAGCGGCCTTACCGCACAGTATAATATTATAAGACAAAAAAGGATATACATATGCATAATAAATAGTAATTAATGCATTTACATTTAGGGTGGATTTTAATTGTAATAATAAGAAATACGAGATATTTAATTTCTTACAAACACTCTCAATTTGTTTATTCCAACACAAGTCCCCATCCAGGTAGCAGCCAAGAAATTTGGTGTGGTTATCAACTATATTATTTATCTACTCCAGTGGGATAAGTAACTCATTACGTCACTCATTTGACATTGTTTCAGTTAGGTAATGAAGTCATTACACAACTCACTTGCGTAATGAAACCATTACTGAAATAGTGTTACATGAATGACATAATGGCATTTGCCTACTAAAATATTTTTGAAAATGACAGATCTGACATTTCTCTTAATGCACTTTTCTCAATTTTAGGCAGTCATAGATAAAATTTTGTACAATACACATCATTAATATACTTGTGTGCTTACGTAACTCGTGCTACGCACTCGTTATCGTTATCCCACTTGTATAGTAAATAACTATTAAAACACTCCGACTTTTCCCAAAGTAAACACAGACGGTCTTATTATCATTTAATAAAAGCTTATTTTTGTCACACCAGTTTAGAATAGTACATTATGAAATTAGTTTATAATTCAGAGGATTATGGTATGAGTGAATTTTAGCGCATGAGCGAAGCGAATGCGCTAATTTCACGAATACCATAATCCTCTATTATAAACGAGTTTCATATACTATTTTGTCGTCGACTAACATAATAATTTCGAAGGAAATTAATTTCTGCTATTTTTTAAAAGCAGTTCATGTATACAAAACTATGACGTAGTTGTTGCTATGATAATGTGGTTGCTAAGCTATTGTTTATGCTTATGGTAACAATTTTTGTTTCGCAAACACATTTTCGGCCAAAATGAATGATTGTCACGAGCCTTTATTAATAAGTGATGAAATTCTTAAAAAAGCTGCAGAAGCTGAGCTGAGTCTGATTCCTAAGAAGTCGGAAGAGATTTATAAGAAAGAGTATGACAAGTTTTGGCAATGGCTAAGAGCCAAAAATACGGAGATAGTTACAGAAAAGGTTGTGCTTGCGTATTTTTTAGATCAGGTAAATTATTTGCATTTTGAGTTAGATATATTAGCTACCAATTCATCGTACCTTATTTTTAGTCAAAGATTTACAAGTCTTCATCGTTATGGTGTCTGTTCTCGAAGTTGAAATGCATGTTACGAATAAAGGACAATATTGACATTAGTAATTTTCCTAAACTTACTGCCTTCCTGAAGAACTACTCGGTTGGTTATGCACCAGAGAAGTCTGCAGTGTTTTCAAAGGAACAATTAATACATTTTTTTGTAAATGCGCCAAATGACAAGTACTTGCTTATGAAGGTACGATTTATTTTTTTAAATGTCAAAGTTTATTATAGTTTCTGTCATACTAATGTTATTTATAGGTGGTTGCAATTTTTGGTTTGTTTGGGGCTTGTCGACGTGCAGAGTTTCATAATTTATGCGTTGGTGATGTCAAGGAGGAAGGCTCTGTGCTGGTTGTTTATATCAGGGACACAAAAACTCACAGGACTAGGATATTTACAATTTTGAATGATGATGGCGCAGTGAATTATACTGATCTTATTAAAAAGTACATTAGTTTGAGACCAAAACATGTGAAAATTGAGAAGTTCTTTTTATTCTATAATTGCGGAAGATGTACATGCAATCCGGTTGGCATTAACACATTTGGCCAGATTCCTCGAAAGATCGCCACGTATCTGAAAATTTCGAATGCTACTGAGTATACGGGTCACTCCTTTCGGAGAACATCCGCTACGATTTTAGCAGATAGCGGTGCTGATATTAGAACCCTCAAAAGACATGGAGATTGGAAGAGTGATGCAGTTGCTGAGGGATATATTGCAGATTCGCGAGAAAATAAAAACAAGATTGCCCGAACCCTTGGAGCTGCTAGTGGACAGATTAGCAATGTTTCTTCAACGAGTAATGATGTTCTTTCTACCGCTAATACATCTATGTCGGGTATCACAATATCAGGAAATTTCAATTGTAGTATTCATATTAATATAAATAAATCTGATTGATCTTTGTGTTTATTTTGTTGTTATGACAACTTTATGGCATTCGTGCCATAAAGTAGGTGTTTATGCATGATTTTCCCTACATTAAAGATGGCATTGTGACGCTAGTCGACGACAAACTCACTTTTAGTTAAATAGGGGAGCAAACGCAGATTCAGTCCATTTTCTAGTAGTAGCAACATTGAAACAGAAAATATCAGTAGAAAAGCAAAAAATAAACACCTGTAAGTGGGATGCAGAAAATTTCCAGAACAGGGAAGTGTGCAAAAAAGTATAAGAAAACCTAAAGGAGAAACTACAACAGACAGCAGAAACATCAGATATAAACCAAGAATGGGAAAATATAAAAACCGTAACACTCAAAGCAGTAGAGGAAGTTATTGGGCGAAAAAAGAAAAAGGAATGGTTTGATGCGAAATGTGAAGAACTAATTGAAACTAAAAATAAAGCAAGACTAAAGTGGTTTCAGTCAGAAAGGCAGCAACATTATGAGGAATATAAGGAAATAAGGAGAGACGCGACCAAAAGACGTAAACAGAAGAAAAAAAATGTACTGAAAAACTAATGCAAGAAATGGAATCCTGCAACAGAGGCAACAATGCGAACAAATTTTATAGAAAAATAAAGAAACAGAGAAAAGAAAACGGAATAAGGATAAGAGGACTCATAAACGAAGAAGGAATAACAGAATACGACCCAGAAAAGAGAAAACGAATATGGAAAGATCACTTCAGTAAACTCTTAAGGGAAAAGCGGAAAAATTAAAAATGGAAAAGCAGCAGGTAGCGACGGGAGGGCATAATAGGAGAAATATTAAAAAACGGGGGAAAACCACTACATGATAGCATTCACAAGCTAATAGTATCAATATGGAAGAAGGAAGAAATGCCAGAAGAATGGACGAAGGGAGTAATCATACCACTACACAAGAAAGGAAAGAAAGAGGACACCAACAACTACCGTGGAATAACACTATTGAATACAGCCTACAATTATTATCAGTAATACTACACCAGAGATTAGAACCAAACACAGAAAAGCTTCTCGGGGACTACCAAAATGGTTTTAGACCCGGAAAATGAACGATAGACGCACTACATACAATGAATCAAATATTGGAAAAAAGCTATGAATTTAACATCGAACTAAATATACTGTTTGTGGACTACAGACAAGCTTTCGACAAAATTAATCGAAAAAGAATGTTTGAAGAAATGGCAACACTGGGAATCCCAACGAAATTAATAAAACTAATAGAAATGACGATGAAAGAATCCAATGCAGTAATAAAAACACAAGATGGAACAACCGAGAGTTTTGAGATAAATATGGGAGTGCGACAAGGAGATGCAATGGCGCGGTGTTATTTAACATAGTGCTAGAAAGTGTAGTAAGGAAAATAGAAGACCAAAAAAATTATAGCATACTCTGACGACATGGCCATAATAAGTAGGACAAGAAAAGGACTCATAAAAGCGTTTAGAGAAATGGAGCAAGCAGCAAAAAAGTGGGCTTATAAGTCAACGAACACAAGACGAAACATATGAAATATGGCACAAGCACATACAACTACCTGAGGACGCAAATAAGTAATTCAAGTCAAAATAATGAAGAAATCAAGGCAAGAATCCAAGCAGGTCATAGGGTATATTACGCAAACAAGTACCTATTAAAAGATAAGACATTAAAAAGGGATACAAAATTAAAAATATATAATACATTAATAAGGCCTGTGGTGACATATGCCACGGAAACACGATGTATAAGAAAAAAAGACGAAGAACAACTAAGAATATTAGAAAGCAAGATACTGAGGACAATATTGGGACCAAAACAGACAAACGAAAACGAATGTAGAGCGCTAATGAATTTTGAAATACAGAAAGAAATAAACGAGAAAGACATAGTGAAACACATAAAAGCACAAAGAATAGGATGGCTAGGCCACGAAGTGAGAGAAAAAGAGCTATAAAAGCAACAACGGAATGGAAACCGAGTGAAACAAGAAACAAACGAAGGCCCAGATCGAGATGGATAGACGACGTGGCGAAGGATTTAAAAATAATGAAAGTGAAAAACTGGAAAGAAGAAGCCATCAACAGAAAAACGTGGAAAAACTTAGTCGAGAAAGCAAAAATCCACCAAATGTTATGAAAAAGTAAAAGTCACGAGAAAAGGGGACTAATCCACCCCAGAAAAACGATCAAGAAAGTTCCTTTTGGAACGGTCAAAACCCAAACGGGTTGTGGAGCCTAAGAAGAAGAAGAAGAAAAGTTTACTTTATTTGCTAAATATCGTTTTCTTTGTACTTCTTTGGACACATTTTATTACAATGGGTTTATTCTTGACTAAACTAATTAAACTAATGATACAATAATTTTTTTTAAATCGATAGTGAAGAACGTTGGAATCGTCATTAAAATACCAGAAATCGGTAGTGAAGTTATCCATTGTTTTAAGACTTTTTGTAGGCAGTGGAGTGATAGGTAAACGTGAACATAACCTACAAAAGTTGGTTAAAATGTTGTAATTTCGCGATTAAAAAAAACATAATGTACCCCACGGAACTGAAGTTCCTAAATTTCAGTGCCTTGGTAAACAAACTACTATTGTTGCCGCTTTAAATTCGCATACAACACACGCATCGTATTTTGCTACACTGAGTATTTACTTAGGTAGGTATATTCTTTTACATATATATTATGCCTGCATATGCGTCACTAAATAACTTCAGTGAGTAGTTTTACATTTACAAATATAACACGGTCAGATCTAGTCGTGTTTGTCTAAGATTTTGTCCAGTACATCTACCAACTTCTTCAGAAGTTGTATAAATACTATTTTATGTACTGCTTTCAACTAGCTTCGAAGTCAAGGAAAATTCTTGGGCAAGGACAATACTCACAAGTTCCTATTCCAACGTTTTTTTGTAGTATGTGCATTCATATGTTTCTTTACAGTGTTAAATTTGCAAGTTGCATGTGAGTCGAATTTTTCTCCTGCGTCTTCATATGTTTTGCTTTAATATCTTTCTGTGTCGGTATATACAGTCGTGGCCATAAAAACAGGGACAGTTTTTTTACCTAATTTTCAAAATGCTAAAAGAAGTGCCAACTCTGACAATTCTAATTGATAACTGCCATCAAAAGTCACTATTCAGATCTAAACAATGACTTTTGATGACATTTATTAATTAGAATTGTCAGTGTCAGCACTTCTTTTCGCATTTTGAAAATTAGGTCAAAAAAACTGTCCCGGTTTTTATGGCCGCGACTGTAGGAGTATATATTGTAGTGTATGAACTATATTTTATTTTGTTATAAAATTTTTATTGGAATTTATACTACTCATAGTTAACAAAAGATATGCCCCTTTAAAACTATCAATCTTATTAATATGATTTACTAGCTCTGGTATAACATTTTAACTCTTATCTCAAGTGAGTTCGGTAAGTTGTGCTAAGTGGCATTTGGCTTTAAAATATCTAGAACGCGCGTAGCCAGCCTACGTCTGGTAGAGTTCCTATATATAAAGAGTTGGGACATTGGATCCACAAATCAAGGATCACATGATTCAGCAATAATATAATTCATTTTTTTTATTTGAAAGGAGTAAGACAAACAAAATGACATTAACTGACATGTCAAATCACAGAATTCATTCATTTTGAAATCTGAAGCAACGTGCAAGAAAAATAATATTTATGTTGAATTACTAAAACTTGAAAAAATTTCCGGCTAAATTTAGTTACCTTTTTAGTCCTAGTGTGTTTTCAGGTTATGGTAAAAAGTATTTGTGAAGACGTGAACTGCGGTTAGAAATAAGCGGGTATTGAAATCTTGTGTTATAAAAAACCTTTGCTCATAATCTTAGGTGGGCAGCTGTAAATCTGGTATGAGTGCGAATTTAATGTTCGACAACTAATGTTAAATAATTTGAGGCGACGTAATTCAACCACCCCAGAGGAAAATTATCTTTTTCGACGACTGACATCGAAAGTAGATTTTTCTCACTGTCATTTGACAACAGAAAGTTGACATTTGCAGCTGAGCGTGCGTTTTCATCACTTTGCCGCTCGCCGAGCGTTTTGGGTTTCCGCGTGAACAAAATAGGTAGCCACGTCCGAATGTTACCTTGACAACGCCCGTCATTTGAGGAAATAATCGCGTCACATGTCATAAACTGCGCGAGTAATGTTAACTTGATTGTCAATGAATTTTTGCAATAAAATGAAATATAATATTTTCCTTTAATATTATGCTCAGTCGTCGAAAAAATAGTATGTATGTTTCGAGCTAAAAGTGCGCTTGCCGCTTCGCCTCAACCAGTAATATTCATGCGCAAGCGGCAAGAATGCACTTTCAGCTCTTAACATACAATATACTATTTTGTACTGATTAACACTGGCCTGAATAATCTGCCGTTTGAGGCTGCCACTATCGATTAGTCCATTTTCCACTATTTCAGAATGTTTACATTTATTTAAATCTGTTTGCCAAAAATTGAATAATGTTGGAATAGCATATTCAGTATCGTTTTTCCATGTTTGATCAACCACTGTTCATCCGCAAAATGTTACATAAACGGCTTGTTGCCCAAAAATCATTAAATTTGCTGTTATTTACCCAGAGACGTTTTATTTTCTTGTTCCTCAGAAAACGACGCAAAGGATATTCCAAATCTGTTCGATTTTTACAATTAATTGCTGAACAATCAGCCATTGCACAATATTTTTTATGTTTTAACAAATGAATAATATTTGGTATTTGTCACAACTGTCACAAAATGTGATTCTAATTTGTAGTGGTTACAAAAATGTTGTCCATAGGTATGCATGTTCTGCATAAAATTTAAATTCAACAAAAATCAGATACTCCATGACTTGTGGATCCAAAGTGAGTCGCCTACATGTCTCAACTCTTTATATATATGGACTCTAACGTCTGGCTGCGCCACGTGCTTACGGTCGGCATGTGCGCTTACAGAAACCTGCGCTTATAGAAACCGATACAGCAAGCGCGCGTGTGGTAGTAGTATGCAGGCCCTTCATGCTGCGTGTGAAGGCGCCACTTGTGCTTACGGTCTGGACGGCCAGCGGCATCGGCTCTTATAATATAAGATTGTATCTGATACCCATTTGGTCAAATAAGAAAATCAATTTCAACTAGCAGTTAAGCCAACAAATACTTTCACAACAAACCACTACGGATGTATTAGTTATTGTTTTGTGACGGATGTCATCTTACATGAGTAAGTAATATTCTATAACATTTTATTTACTCATTAATTATTATCTTCTAAGTATTCATAACATATACCTGAATATCGATTAACTTACTTTCCACTGAAACACAAAATGTACTTTGGATCAGCAATGCTCCCCTTGTTAAAATGTATCTGGGAAACAGGCACTCCTGCTACTCTGGCCACAGATCTGTCCCTTTTACTCCAAAAGGACCGCACCTCCCTACCGGATAGGTAAGCAGCTACTCTTCACAAGGCAAGGTAATTATCACATCTCCACTATCTAGCAAGGTAACCAATTCTAATTGCCTCTATTTGTAGCCTCCACCTTTGACCTCGTCGACAGCTCCCTCTTTGCAACGGACCAAAACTCGAAAACGGCGTAGGATCTGCCCCTTTTGTAGCTCCTTCAATGGCACCTTCTTTATAGGTAATGGATTGGACCTCTGATAAGACTTCAAATTGGTCCTACTCTCTTCAATCACAGTTTATATTGTCGTTAATGTTTTAAATCTGGCCTCGAACTATTTATTTTATTTGTAATGCGTAATTGACATACCCCTTTACGTTTTATTAAAATTCTTCAGTATTCTAATGGGTTTTATTACATATTTACACAATTACCAAATTTTATATCAATATAAGTTTTTCATTTTTATTCGTTGATTTCTAATTATCTCTCACTATAGTTACATTATGTTATTTCAATTTTTCTATCTGTTACATTCTAGATGTTAAAATTAAACCCTAATTTATTCTACTACCATATAATTATTAATAACTTTTTAGATATAATATTAGCTTGACAGTTGTAATCTTATTACTTTGTACTTAACCTATTCGAAATTATTAATAAATTATATCTTCTAAGTAATACCAAATAACTCTTTGTATTTTCTCATATTCAAAATTAATACATCAACTCATAGCTAAAACTCAAATTACTGTACTTTATTTCTAAATTGTTCATAAAATGTATTTCGTAAGCATTACGAATTCTCACAAATAGTTCATTAACACCACAAGCAAAACCCCTATTTTATATTATTCAAAATAAACGCAATGTACTATTATTATCCAAAATGTGCATTCATCTCAATATAAAGGAGAGCTTGTGTGTTTCGTCATATGTTTAAGTAATGTCCGTTTCTGTGTAACTTTATAATCACAAATAGAACAGGAATAAGGTTTTTCTCCTGTATGTATCTTCATGTGCTTCACTAAACTATCTTTCACTGCTGCTTTATAGTCGCATATAGAACATGCATAAGGCTTTTCGCCCGTATGAGTTCTCACATGGATAACTAACTTCTGTTTCTGCACCGTTTTAAATTTGCAAGTTGAACATGCATACGGCTTTTCGCCTGTATGTGTTTTCATGTGCATCACCAAGGAACCTTTCTCTGCTGCTTTATACTCACAAATAGTACATAAATAAGGTTTTTCTCCTGTATGCGTTCTCATGTGGATATCCAACTTCTGCTTCTGTACTGCTTTATACTCACAAATAGTACATAAATAAGGTTTTTCTCCTGTATGGGTTCTCATGTGGATATCCAACTTCTGCTTCTGTACTGCTCTAAATTTACAAATTGAACAGGCATAAGGTTTTTCGCCCGTATGTGTCCTTATATGATTAACTAAGTGTTCTTTTTTCAGTGCTTTATATTCGCACATGGAACAGAAATAAGGTTTTTCATCTGCATGTCTCCTCATATGGTTAACTAACTGATCTTTCTTTGTTGCTTTATAATCACAAATAGAACATAAATAGGGTTTCTCACCTGTATGTGTCCTCATATGGTTAACTAAGTGTTGTCTCTTTGCAGCTTTATATTCACAAATGGAACATGAATAAGGTTTTTCACCTATATGTATTCTAATATGATTAACTAAGAGTTCTTTCCTTGCCGCTTTATATTCACAAATGTAACATGAATAAGGCTTTTCTCCTGTATGTGTCCTCATATGGATAACTAACTTTTGCTTCTGTACTACTTTAAATTTGCAAATTGAACATGAATAAGTTCTTTCTGCTCTGTGTATCCTCATATGTGTAACTAAACTATGTTTGTCTGCTGCCTTGTAGTCACAAATGGAACATAAGTGAAATTGTTTTGCATGAGTCACCATATGTCTCGAGAAATTACTCTCATCTTCTGCTTTACATCCACAGACTTTGCAAACTAACTGTTCTTCTAGAATGCTTCCGCGTTCTGAACTTGCACATGTACCTTCATCTTTTATATCAAGGGCCTCCTGTTTAATATTCAATTCGTAATAAGCTGTGCTGTTGACATTGCTTTCAACGATATTTTGAACATTTAGGTCTGCGACTACTTTACTTCCTTTAACCTTCACCAGTGGTTCATGTAAGCTGCTAGCCGTTGCACTATTATTATCAATAACTTCCTGCTTCACGTCCATTGTAATAACAAAAAAGTCCGGATTTCTCGAATGCAATATCTAAAAACACAATGCAAAGCAAAAGCCAATTAGGTTAAGTTGGTTATGTTTATTTAGAAACTTCCAATAACTTAGTTTTAGTATTTTAACTTACACTATATATTTTGAAGAAGCCACTAATAGAAAGATTGGTCTACTAGCAAACCTAATGTTGGGCAATATACAAGCATAACACACACAAGTTCTTCAAAGAATAAGCGATTGGATCAATTGGAATTCAGACGAACTACTCAAATATACTGGGTGTCCTGCAATATAATTATTCTAACTTACCAAGATGTTCTAACTTGTTAATATGGTCATTTTGAGATAAGTAATTGGAATTAGAAACTTTTATATAAAATTTAAACTTGAAATGCAGAAGCTGATATTGATTTCCCGGCGTAAACTTCCATTTACCGAACAATCGGTTGAAAATTCAATAAGAATTTATAGGAACTTTTTGACTTAAAAATCCTCATCTCCAATTTATGGAGACTCCCAGTATTTCCTAAAAACCAACTTGCATCGAACAATGATATGATTCAGTTGTGTAATTTGTGGAAATCCACATAACTTATACCCTAAAGAAACTGACTATACCGGGTGACAATGAGACCAGGGCCATGCCTCTATCTCCATTACTTATGAATGAATTTGGATGAAATTTGATAGAACGATGCTAATAGTATATTATGTTATTAGGAGCAAAAGTTATATTTTATGTGGCGAGGCTGGACGGGTTATCTGCCGAGCTTGCGAGGCAGATAAGTACAGCCGAGCCACATAAAGATACTTTTGCTCCGAATAACATATAGTATTTTTTCTTCAAACGTTTTTATAACAAATTATTTACAACTTTGTGAACAAAATTCGAAGAAAATTATTTGATCTCGTCAGCGGCAGATAATATTATCTGCCGCTTGGCAATAAAGTGACAGTTTAGCATCATCAATCCAGCAGTATAATGCCATATCTTACTGTCGTTTGAAGAAAAACATAATTTCGGATTGACGTACAAGTACCGGGTGGCCATAAATATCTGAGATCCCGGTAGCCATGGAATTAGCGACTTATAAATGTTGGTTAGCATTATATTTAAATTACCATAAGTATTGGTACCTATGTAATGTAATAAAATGCAATAAGAGGAGGGAAATGTTCCCCAGATTCTGCAGTTTAGCCTACTACTCGATTATAAAAATCTCCTGTTCTAACTTCATTACTTATTGCAATCTGTAATAATTTTTGACAGATAGGAATTTTAATTGTGATGACATTAATGACATTTAGTTTAGTTGGATTCATCACTTTAATAAAGCGGTGTTGAT
>CALNHX010013306.1:0-18299 GCA_940337035.1 Agriotes lineatus
GATCATGTGGAGCAACTATAACGCAAGATTAGTATTACAAATAATCATACCAGCGAATTATGATAGGATTGCAACAAATTACGCAATAACTTTACCGGGAAAATTAGGCGCCCGAAAGCAACGGCAACCTGCTAAGTCAGCGCGTCAGAACAAGGCGCTTGAATCATTCAGTAGATATATCGTGTCAGCTGATTTCAAGCTACTGGAGTCAGTCAGCAGTGACTGGATTCTTGTGCGGAATTTAAACATTATTTTGACTTTGCGTGGATAATGAATAAGTCATACCTACACTTAAAAAGGGTATTCAAGCATGTAGATTCAGCATTAAGCTCGTGGACTATTTCTTGCTATTGTTAATAGCGCATATAACATTTACATATTACCATTGTGTACTATTTTTATGTATCTTCATGTCTATATGTTTATTTTCTAGAGTGTATGTATTTTCATGTAAATTGTTTGGTATAATTACGGAATTATAGGTGATCACAAGCAGGTCGGCACAAGCAATATTAGCATTTCCTTTAACTGCACTGAGGTAAGAGCGAGTCTTGTATAATATGGGGTTTAACAGATATAAGGACGAAAGGAGAAGGCTGTTATAGAAGTAACAACCATATTGTATTGTATAGTGGAGTCAGTGTCGGATTGGCCCACCGGGCAACCGGGCAAATGCTCGGTAGGCCAATCCAGTTTGGAGGCCAAAATCCTTTATCTAATAGACGTGTCTGTCCGGGACGCTGGTCTGTCCGGGACGCTGTTTTGTCTGTCTGGGACGCTGTTTCAGCAGCCAAACCGTAAGAGATAGAGAAAAAAGTTATTAAAGTTATATGTTTGGAATGGTCATGTCAGGTCAGGAACCGAATTTCAGTCTCTAACACTAATTATTATCTTAATTATCCTAATCCTAACTTTTTAGGTTAGATTCTAGGCAAATTTTATCAAGGCGAATGCGACTGGTAGTTTGCTACCAACAATAACGTCATATACGTACGTGTGGTAAATACGCGTTTTATTTGCAAAACGGTCTTTTTTGTTTTATTAAATGAGACATTTGTCTCACTGGACTGCTAGTGTCCATATTTTATTTTTCAAATAGTAAAAACAAAAAAAATGCACAAATGTTTTCACAAAATTTAAAAAAATTCTAAACTTTGTGTCAAAGTATTTTCCCAGTTTTATTTGTGCATGTATGCATCATGCATCTATTATTTCTTAGTAGTCGTGGAATGAACATGATTGTGTGTGTGAGGTTCCCGCAGCGTCAGTCAAAAAATTCCTTGATTCAATTACAGAGAACGCCTATTTAAATGAAAATGACATAACACTTGAGGCTGAATTTCCAGTATTGAGATATAGGAGAATAAAAAAATGCGAAGAAAAACTGTCGGGGATCCTACGAAAGAAAGAGTTTTGAAAAAATTTGAAATGGAAACTTATAAAGTGATTGTTAATCAATTAATGCAAAGCATGGAAGACCGATTCACTAAAAATTAGAAGATTAGTGAACTTTCAGTTTCTTTGATCCGAGTACTTTTCAACGTACTGCTCAACTAAATGGAGAAAATATTCCTGATTTCGCTTTTGTCGTAATTTCAAAGCTGAAAAAACATCCCACAAGACATCATTAAACAAGAATTGATTATTTTTTCAATTTTTTTCACTTTACAAAAAGAACAATCCCAGCCTATGGTGATTGTGACTCAACCAATCACGACTCCTGATCACGACACTAATAGTGATGACACCGAAAATGACACCGAAGAAGATCCAAATTTTCATTTAAATATTTGCATTGGTGAGGGGACAGAGGGTGATTGTGAGGGTTGTATGAATTGTTGCTTTAAAATTTTACACAAATATAATTTGCACGCTTTTACATAAAGTATTCGCTTGACTTCTGAACGATACACAAGTGCCGAGAGATCTCTGCCGCGAAGTGAAAAATAAACGGGTATCATTGACCGCGAGTGATATCTGGCGACCTTAACACGGTCGTAAAGTTATCGCGTTAAACATGTTTTCCCAACAACAAATCGCATCACAATCACAAAATGAAGTGATATTAATGCAGCCAAATAATGCGTTATTTCAAGAAAATTATCAACGCTCACAAAACGAGCAGCAACTCTATAACAGCTGGAGATTATCGGAGAACGAGAAGATAAATGCCATGAATAAGGTGGACCAACTCCAAATCCAATTAAATAAAATCCAGAAGATGTACGATGAATTGAGCAAAAAATACTCAGAGATAGAAAATAAACTGTCTAATAACACCGAAGAATACAACAAGACAGTTGAATACCACACTGATGAAGAGGAACTAGCTTATGAGACAGGGTGGATTCGTCAGAAAAATAGAAAGAAAAGAAAAATGAATACATCGCTTACACCTCCACCTCCACAAAACAATCAAAAAGTCTCGGAAACAAAACAACCGATAGCCAAAAAAATACGTCCTCCTCCCCCGATAGTTGTGAATGGAATTGAAAACTTTAATCAGTTACATGAACAAATTAGTGATATATTAACTGATTTTCAAATTAAAATAATTAACGATAAAAACATTAAAATCAACATCACTGATGAAGACAGCTTTAAACTGCTCAGAGCAATAGTAGAAGAAAAAAAATACTCGTGGCACTCCTACGAAAACAAACAAAACAGGCCAATCAAAGTAGTAGCGAATAAGTTACACCACTCATGCAAGCCTGAGCAGATAGTCTTGTCACTCAGAAAGAGAGGATTTAAGCTGTTAGAAGCAACACCCAAATTAAAATTCAAAACCAAACAACCTCTGAATATGTTTATCCTAGCGTTTAGACATGATGAGGATATTAACAAGGTTTTTGCAATCACTGATATAATGGGGATTAGGGTAGAGATTATGCCGATTAGAAAATCAAGGTTAGTCCCACAATGTAAAAGGTGGCAAGCCTACGGACACACACAGGAATACTGTGCAAAAGAACCCAGGTGTGTAAGGTGCACCGGAAAACATTTAACGGTAGATTGCATCAAACCTAAAGATGAAAACCGAAATGTGTCCACTGTGGCAAAGATCATCCGGCTAACTACCGTGGATGCCTGGTGGCCAAAGAAATGCAGAAAATTAAGAACAAAAAAACAAAAAAAACCTACTCTTCCTCGACAGCCCCAAAGAATCGAACAGGAACAAGTAAAAGTGGAAAAGCCGAAGCAAAAAAATGAACCAAAATCCATGACCTACAGTCAAGCTGTAACTGGAAGAACGGAAGAAAACCATAATAGGAAAGCTAGCCGATTAGATTCAACAATTGAATCACATCTCCAAAAAATATTGGAAAAACTAAATGCAATGGACGAACGCATTACCAAACTAGAATATCGCAGTCAAGGAGCGATTCCTAAAAACAAAAATGGCTAATCAACTGAGAATAATGGAATGGAATGCCAATGGACTACTGCAACATCAACAAGAGTTGCAAATAGTTCTGGACATGGAAAAAATTGATATATGCCTCATTGCCGAAACACATTTCACCAGGGAGTCATATATCAAGTTTAAAGGATATACGGTATATCACACCATCCACTCCGATAACGATGCAAAAGGCGGCAGTGCAATCGTTGTAAAAGAATCCATTGCACATCACCACGAAATAGGATACCAAACAGACATAATACAGGCAACATCTATCATAGTCAAAACTAAAACGTATGACGTAATGATTACGGCACTATATAGCCCACCAAGACATAACATCAAGGAAGAACACTACCTCAACTTCCTTGAGGAACAAGGATATAGATTCATTGTGGGAGGCGATCTCAATGCAAAGAACACCCAATGGGGATCTAGATTAACAACAACGAAGGGTAAGGAACTTTTGAGGGCATGTAACAGCTTGAACTGTGAAATACTAATGACTGGTAAACCAACATATTGGCCAACAGATCCACACAAAATTCCTGACTTAATAGACTTTTCTATAGTCAGGAATATCTTCTCGAATTACATTCATGTTGAAGAAACATGGGATATGAGCTCAGACCACTCTCCCATACTTCTTACCTTAAGTGATAATATAATCCAGAAAGAACTACCACATAGACTTGTTAATAAATTAACCGACTGGAAAAGTTTCAAAATCCAACTTGAGAATTCTATAAATCTTTCAGTACCGCTAAGAACTGAGGATCAGCTAGATACAGAAGTAGAACTGTTTGTCAAAAATATCCAGCAAGCAGCATGGGAAAACACTCCCGAGATAAAACCCAGAGCTAAGGGTAACAATTACCCCAAAGAAATTCGGGATCTTGTGTCTCAAAAAAGAACATTAAGAAGAAACTGGCACCAAACAAGGGCACCAATAGATAAAACCGCCCTGAACAACGCCACCCAACAACTAAAGAGAGAAATTCAACGCATCAAAAACGAATCAATTGAAAGCTATCTGAGAGATTTAACCAACGACAGTAAAACTGACTACTCCTTGTGGAAAACCACTAAACGATTAAAACGACACCCTACCCTTCAAAACCCACCAATTAGAAAAACAGATGGAAGCTGGGCCCGGAACAACCAACAAAAGGCAACTAGATTTGCAGAACACTTGGAATTGAACTTCCAACCAAATACCGGAAAAGACCCCCAAGATTGGACTGAACCAAGTCAAGAGGATCTCGAGATTAAACCTACCACCCCAAAAGAGGTCTTGGAAGAAATCAAAAAGAATATTAACCCAAAGAAAGCACCCGGATTTGACCAAATCATGGGAGAAATTCTTAAACAGCTCCCAAAGAAATCAATAGTAAAATTGACTCATCTTATTAACGCTACATTTAGACTAAGATATGTTCCTACGATGTGGAAAATAGCGGAAGTAATAATGATGCCTAAACCAGGAAAGCCACCTCATGAAGCGTCGTCATATAGGCCTATTTCTCTGCTGCCAGTTATCTCAAAACTGTTTGAAAAGATACTCCTTAAAAGACTAAAACCAATCATAGAAGAAAATAACCTAATACCTTCGCATCAGTTTGGCTTCAGGGAAAGCCATTCTACAATAGACCAGGTTCATAGAATCACAGATATTATTGAAAAGTCTCTAGAGGAAAAGAACGTCTGCTCTACAATATTCTTAGATGTTGCGCAGGCTTTTGATAAAGTCTGGCATGAAGGCCTGTTTTATAAACTGAACAAAATTCTGCCACGACAATACTCTCAACTTTTAAAATCGTACCTTTCAGAAAGATATTTTAGAATAAAGCAGGATGCTTATTCTAAATTAAGAAAAATTCAGGCAGGAGTGCCACAAGGTAGTGTACTAGGTCCAGTACTCTACATGTTATACACTAGTGACATTCCTGATCCTGAACAGAACACCATCGCAACGTTTGCAGACGATACAGCAATTATTGCAATAGGAAAAAATCACGAAGAGGCTGCTGAAAAGTTACAATCCTCAATCGATAGAATAAGCACCTGGACCAAAACCTGGCGTATCAAGCTCAACGAAAGTAAGTCCGCACATGTAGACTTCACCAATAAATTGAAACAGCACATACCCATCAGAATCAATGATGCCCAAATTCCGCATGCTGACACTGCGAAATACTTGGGCATGACCCTAGATGCTAGGCTACGCTGGAAAGCCCACATCAAAAAGAAAAAAGAAGAATTTAATCTAAAATACAGAAAAATGTATTGGTTACTAGGAAGAAACTCCAAGTTATCCATTTACAATAAATTGCTACTTTATAGGCAAGTCTTGAAACCAGTATGGACATATGGCCTACAACTCTGGGGCTGTGCTAGCAAAAGTAACATCAACATCATCCAGCGACTTCAAAACAAAGTACTGAGAAACATGGTCGATGCACCTTGGTACTTCCGCAACTGCGATCTTCATAAGGACCTTGAAATAGAAACAGTTAATCAAACCATCCCCACAATAGCAAGATGTCACGAACGAAGACTTCTCCAACACGTGAATAGTGAGGCACTCCAGCTCCTCGACAACACCAATCTGACAAGAAGACTCAAGAGGACTAAACCCTTCGAGCTAGTATAGTGAAGTGAGTGAAAAGCAGAGTATTTGTGCGATAGTTACACGTTAAAAATTAGTGTAGTTCAGTTATTAGAACCTGAGGTAGACTTGTGAGTAGAACCTTAGATAAGTTTCCAATCTGTAGCAATTTAAGTTAGAATCAAATTATTCATTGATCAATGTTATGATCAGATTATAATGCCATAAATGCCCAGAAAAGGGTATTTACTTAATAAAAAAAATAAATAAAAAAAAAACAAACGCTTTTACATATAGCAATTTGTACTTAGCCTACAAATACTTATTGACATTATCATGCACCCAAGTAAACTTTGAAGGCGTATTTTCTAAAGTGAAAATAATCAAAAATAGGCTAAGAGCTTCTTTATCACAAGAAAGGTTAGAATGTGCAGTGTGATCTACTCCAAAGGTTGAATTTCGACAAAATCATTGACAAGTTGCCAAATAGATCAGTCTCTTGAAAATCAAAATTATTGATGTGATTCATATTGTGTAAGTATAATTATTATAATGGAATAGAGTGTAAAAATTCCTATAAGGTCAAAGCTTGTGATCATTATTATTTATATTTTTTCTTTATAATTGTACCAAACTCAAAGTTTATAAACCATAATAGATAAAGAACATTTTTTGTTATTTGTTTGAATTTCAGTTTATAAGAATAGAATAATTACCTACCTCCTACCTATTTTATTTTTTGTTACCTTGTTTCATGTTTAAATTTTAAAGTTATTAAAATAAATTTTTTTTTCACTACCTTCTTTGTAAGTGATCCTTACACTGTCAAGTTTGAGGGATGTAGGCTACATTTACAAAAATTGTTACAGTTTCCATGACAATGTACTTACTTCCCTAGAGAAGTGAATTACTTACATCCCGCATGAATTACAACTGATAAGATGCCATGTCTGCCACTTGGTTAACACGAAGAAAACCATTGTCGTTCGTACTATTATCCATTTTTAATCAGAATACATGCACAAAGCTCACAAAACAGAATTTGCAATCGTATTCACGCATTTTTTCCAAGAATTTTTCACAGTGCGTTTATAACTGTGAAACAAAACGTCACAGCGCTATAAGGCTACTATAATTTAGCAAATGTCATAATTTTAAGCCAGGTTATTACCTACCATTTACTTTACAAAAAGAAATATTGGTAGTGAAAAAAATTATGTACTTTACACAGGATGTAGAAAGATTTACACTACCTCGAACCTTGCTACCCTGGTTCGCTTCGCTCACCCAGGCATCAAACGGTCCTCGGTAGTGTAACTCTTACCTACATCTCTTGTAAAGTAATATACTATTTCCATTCCTCCATCGTTTTCTTTATCGTAGTTATTGATTTTGTTGTACTTTCACGTGCCATTACTGTACTGTGCCATTACTGGTAAGAGGGGTGCCTTTTGGGTCTTCGAGCTCCCTACAATCATAAAAATTTCGCCTGCAGCAGTGCTTTGTCCCCCGACTCCCCTTTAGCTGGGGGGCTGTGCCCCCCCTCCTTCCTCTTATTTTTACATGTGGAGGCCACATGCATCCTTTGCCCGGTAGGCCAAATTTTGCCAGTCCGACGCTGAGTGGAGTGAAATCGCTTGAAAGAGCAAGAGAGCTTGCATAATCAGGACGGACTGTAAAGATAGAAGGTAAAAGCTGGAAATGTATCTCAGATAAATTAATGGTAGGGCAGTTGAGAGGTGTCTCACAAGAATAATGGTGCATAATAGTCACCTGCGGTCAAAACTAGGATAAAAAGGGGCAAGCATCAGAGAGGAATTTTACTTAACTCCAGACAACGATGGATACTACAAAAGGAGAGATAGTACTAATGGGAGATCTAAATTGTTGATTGGGAAGTAATACTACTAACGAGGGTACCATAGGCAAATACGGAGAAGATGTTTTAGCTGACAATGGACTAACTCTGTTGGAAATATCTCTGCTCAACAATATGGTTATAAGTTATAATGAAACAGCGTTTCAGCATCGAGAAATACATAACTACACAAGAACATAACCTAGCAGGAATAACAATTCTATAATTAACTATGTTATTGCAAATTGAGCTCTCAAGTGTAGAATAAACAATACAAGAGTCAAAAAGATCGACAAATCGGTAGCGACCACAATTTGATGCGATAAAGAATATGACAATAACTGAAAACACAGCTTACCATAGATAATAAAAAGAATAAAAATTCAAAATCTTAAGGGCATAAACCAGCAGAAAATATTCAAAGGGCAATTAAAAACTAGAATATCTGAGATAAAAGACAAAAATTTAAAAGAATAGTGGAGCAATTTCAGACAAATCTTAATAAAATCACCCACTAACGTGTGTGTTGTGCCAAGTGGTACAAAATACACAGCGTGGTGGTCAGAAAGAATAAACGGATTAAAAGGGAAATTAACCCCAATCAAACTATGTAATGGGAAGATAGCAAGTATTTTTCTAGAGTTGGGGCCCCAGGTGACTGATTACGGTGTATTTACGTAATTTTTCCGGTAAAAAAGTCAGATTTGTCCGTGAATGCAAATTCCGCAAGCGGCCTTTCCACATTGATTGTAATTTTGGTAATTAAAAATCAAGAACAGTTGGCACGTTAGGTCGAAAATAGTTCTATTATACATATACTTGGTAAAGATTTGAATATTAGACGATGTAGTTTAGCAGATTCTATGAATGTATGTGTACAAGACAGCTTCTGCAATTTTAATCTTGGATTTGACCACTACCTCCATTTCAAGAAGGGCCGCCACTGACAATCTTGAGGTACGTTTCCCGAAGAAATATTGCGGGTAAACGCATAAACGCTCGATCCTAATCCACATTTTATTATGTACGCGTTTTGTTTTACCTATTTTACATATTTTTGTGTACGTATGCTGTCAAGACTCTTATTCGGTATACCTGCTAGTTAAACCGAATTTGGGTCCACCAACCAATTATAGATCAATCACCCTGAAATATCACTTTTGATCGTATTCTACTGGATCTGCCTGAAAAATACTATATTTCTTTCGAAGGAATGCTGCACAAAATCTGTGCGATTATAAACTTTGCAAGATTATAGCATAAAATATTCATCGAATGTGATCTACTATCGTATTTTGATCTTTATTATTGACTAGAATGTGTGTATGTATAAACTAAGGTTAAGTCAGGGTCGAAATTACGTTTTAAACAACAATTTATATAGCTATGCAAGCAAAACTTTCTGTATGTTTACTTGATAGCATCTGAATTATTTATACCTTAATCGTTAGTTTTAATACCAGTGTAATTAAACCCTAATTACCACTACATTACATTTCAATTTTTTACGTTTAATGCTTCGTTTTAGTAGGCAATTCATTTACTTAACCTTATCTTTTATTTGACTAGTATGGTATACTTTTTCGCAGTGTACTACATGTTACTGTAAAAGTAAAACTTATTTGAATAGGTTTAATCGTCATATATCTCAGCAGTTTCGCGAAGAGATACGATTTTCTAATTAGTCCAAAATGTTATAATTCAAACTTGGTTCCCAGTTGACTTCTAAAAATGATTTGGAATTTAGATTAATTTATTAAACGAAATAGATAACCCATGCTGACTATACAATGATTTAAAGATTCTGCTTTGGGCAAATTTTATAGTGGCCGTTATTTTCATTTGGTTGATAAACAAGGATGACAGCCTCCTTTATTGTTACGAACTAGACCTGGACTACGAAAGTGAACACAATCCTAATTGCAGAAACCATAGATGGATATCCTTAATGAGTGCAGTTAGAAATATTTACGAGCGAGCCCTAGAAGAAAAACTAAAAAAAAATGATGAGGCTCAACATGGGTTTGAAGCTTTTAGTAATGCAAATGATCTGATCTTCACTCTATGACAGTTACCAGAAGAAATGATTGAGTACATTAAAAATAGATCTCGTAGATCTGGTCAACCCTTTTGACAGCGTAACAAGAGAACAGTATTAGATACCCTAAGAAACCGAGATATGATCCAAGAAATCATATAAGTCGTAAACCTATGTAACAAACGTTGCAAGAATTATGTTAGGACGGATAATTGTGCATCCAAAGAATTTTAATCTAAACAAGGTGCTAAACAAAGTGGGACACCAAGCCACTTACTATTCACAATTCACGCAAGAAGTTCCTATCTAGGTTATCACCAGTTATAACAAGTTTTAATATCACACATGGCATTCGCGGATGATATGGTGTTAGCGAATAACCAAGGCCACCTTCAATTTAATTAAGAAGGAAGGTGGCATTACTACCAAGAAACATGTTTGCTGTAGAATCAACAATTCCGAGCGCTGACATGCGTTTTGAGCCGCCTAAATGGTATGGTAGTCAATGTACTTCTGGCGTCGAAAGTTTTGAAGCGAGTAGTTTGCGAGTCTGAGATCAAAGTTATCTTTTTCCTTTCTTTATTTAGCCTTTCTAGATGAACTGGACTCTGATTTTTACTTTAAAAGCCTCTCGATGTACCCGCTCGAGGTGGAATTTGGATCCTGTCGTCGAACCGCCGGCCGGCGCCGCTTGATAACCGAGGTAAGCTATTTTCGCGATTATTTTTATGTTTCAGAACCCCTCCGTTCTCTGCATTTTATTTCGTTTTATGTTTCCTTCGCTTCCTACAGAACTGCCCTCGCTGTTCACCAACATTCCCCTGCCTTTTGGTTCTCCGTCACATTTTGCAATCCATTGTTGTTCGTGTTTTGGGTTTTTGGATGTTTGTTATTCCTTTCAACCTGTTTTGTCGAAGCTCACTGGATCCGCGTGGTCATACGGAGTTCGATCCGGTAAGTTATTGAACCTAGCGCCCTCATTGATTGACTCATTATTTTTGTACTAATTGGTGAATTGTGAATTGGTGAATTAATTACGTACCTTTTTATGCACACGGCCACACACCGACATTTGGTTTGAGCTAGTTGTTTTTAATAATAAACGTTATGATGTTATAGGTAAAGTAAAATACTGTGGCAAGCTACCTACTCCATGACTGACAAGCGCAAAAGCATTTAGGGTAATTAGCAGGTACGAGTTTAGCTGCTATTCCAAACGCATCCCATTTTAAAACATTTTAAAATAAATAGAAACTATTACTACTTTAATAGAATTAATTGGTAAGCCGATGCTTTTTTAACTTCCTCAATTTTGGGCAAGAACGACAAAAGTTAAGAGAATTAAATAAACTTAAGTTACATTTAGGTTTTGCAATTCTGATAACAGTCGGCTTGACTTTTAATAGTACTATCTTATTAGGTTTTTCAAGTTGGTTAGCCAGTCGTCGTCGTCATCAGGCTTGTTATTAACATTTGCGTTACAGGGGCATCTGCCTCTTCTCTTTGTGGAAGTTTGGGCATCAGAACCCCACGGCTGCCAAATCCGGATTGGAGAACCACAGTAAAGTCAACACAAAGATGTTTGAGGCCGTTGAAGTCAGCTGGAGGTAACCCATATATTCTGGCCCAGAACTAGAAGATTTTATCTCTGCTCCACCTCTACTGCTCTTGTTATCGAGTATGATTTAAAACCTCAAAACCTGATTTAAAACGTTCCAAACAATCATTATTCAAATAACTATTATTCAAAATAAAAACGCCCACACTGGTATTAGAAAACCAAGTAAAAAATTACTATGCTTTTATATGGCCTGGCCACAATGAACCGCAAGTGTTGCAGAAATTATAAGTATCAAATTATACAGTGCGCTTCACTTGAAATAAAAACGCCTTCATATATTTTTGAGAATAATGATCGGGAATAATGGTGGATTGTCCGGTCAAAATCATTTTAGCATCTCCAAACACTGCAATATTTGTTAGATCGCCGAATGTCTGGGGCCTTGTCTTTACCGATAACGCTCTTCTGGCGTTGCTTTGTCGTTTAGATTGTTTTCGCAAAATGCGTTACCAATTCCGCGTTTTTTTTATAGTAATAAATCATCTCGAGTTTCTTTTCTTGTTGTATCAATAAATTTTTTTGTGTTTGACAGTAACTTTCGAGTTTTTTAGAGATTTGCATATTCAGATAGTTTGGGACCCTGTTTTTTCTTGTTTTCTATTTGTTTTCCCAGTTTTCTTTTATTTTATATTTGTTTTCTCCAGTTTCCTCGTATTTTCTATTTGTTTTTTCTTGTCTTTTCTTGTATTTAGTTTGTTTTCTTTATCGAACACGTATTTTTTTTTTCATTTCTTTTTCAGTGTCTTTTTCTGTTTTCTATTTGTCTTTTCGTGTTTACTTGTCGTTTATCGCCTTTTCGTGTTTTCTTTTTGTGTTTTTCTGTGTCTTTTCTTGCTTTGAGTATCTTTTTTGTTGTTTTTATTGTCGTTTCTTGTCTTAATAGTTCCCGAGTAAGAAAAAATATAGCCAGTTCATATTGCCGAGATGTTTAGTCACACTTGGTGCAGATTTTGTCCTATTTTGGTCAGATTTAGTATCGATTGTCGATTATTAAAGTTACCGAACCGTGTTGGTTGGGATTAGTAACTGGAATTTCGATTCCTTGTCATTGATATTGTTTAGCCTTGAGCTAATTTTACACTTTTTGTAGTACCGTACCAAACTGACGTTGAAGTTAGTGAAGTTTATCGATTTTGACGTTTGATAATTACCGATTTTGACTTTTTTTTGTTGTTTAGTGTTGTGCCGCATTGATTTTTGGTAGGCAGGTTGGAAATTATTTTCGCCTTCATTGCCGTGTTTTGGTTTGTTAATAAGTTGTGGTTTGTTGTTGGTGTGCTTGGGGGGTTCGCTTATGCGGTTTATTAAATCTCTCAGACTGGATAACCGACAGCATACTGGAAATGATGGAGCGCAGGAAGAAATTCAAAGATAGAGATGTAACAAGATATAAACAGATAGACAGAGAAATAAAGAAGGCTATTTTTAGAGAAGCTAAAAACAGATGGTTTGAAGAACAGTGCACAGAAATAAAAATATTGGAGGATAAACATGATGCCTTCAACCTGCATAAAAAAAATAAAGAAGCGGCAGGATTATATTCTACTAAAATATCAGACGGTAACCCGGTTGTGGATATCGACGAGAAAAAGGTCATCTGGATGAAGTACATGGAAAAAACCTTCGAAGATGACAGATACAGCACCCTATGTAATGAAGAATGCAACACCGGGTCCCCAATCACAGTTGACGAGGTGAGAGATGCGATAAAGAGCATGAAAGATGGTAAGGCAACAGGACCGGACAACTTATATGCAGAATTTCTTAAGATCATGAACGATGCAGGCATAAAATGGCTTACCTCCATATTTAATAACGTTTATGATTCCGGTAAAATTCCACACAGCTGGTTGAAGTCCACTTTTATAACCCTGCCAAAAAAAGTCTAAAGCGAAAAAATGCGAAGATTACAGAATAATCAGCCTCATGAGCCAATTGCTAAATACATTTTTGAAAATTATCGAATATACAAAAAATGTGAGGCACACGTTTCTCGCACTCAGTTTGGATTCCGAGATGCGCGCGGTACGAGAGACGCTCTTTTCGCAGTTCAAGTTCTATTCCAACGTTGCAGGGATGTCAATTGTGACATATATATAGGGCTAATCGACTACAAGAAAGCCTTCGATAGAGTTAGGCATGGTAAGCTATTTTCGTTACTGAAATCTATTGGTTTAGATGACAAGGACCTCAGAATTATAAATAAAATATACTATAATCAAACAGCTGACAGCAAAATAGACAATCGATACACAGAAGACATTATAATAAAACGAGGTGCGCGCCATGGCTGTGTACTGTCCCCCTTGCTTTTTAATATCCATTCGGAAGAAATAATTAAAACAGCATTGGAAGATACTGACGAGGGAATCGTTGTGAATGGAGAACGCCTGAATAATGTATATACGGATGATACAATCATCTTCGCAGACAGTCTTGACAGCCTTCAAATCCTTATTTCACGTTTAGCAGAAACAAGTCGAACATATGGAGCCGAATTTAACATTAAAAAAACAAAACATATGGTTGTCAATAAAAACCAAACACCACCTGGACAATTTCTACTAGTTGATCAACAACAGATAGCAAAAGTTAATAGCTATACTTACCTGGCCACAAACATTAATGACCAGTGGGACCACGCAGTTGAGATAAAGCAACGCATTGAGAAAGCCAGAACTGCATTCACCAAGATGAAGAACGTCTTCAAAAGCCGTGACTTATCACTAAAAATTAAGATTCGCCTACTACGATGCTACGTGTTTTATGTTCTCCTTTGCGGGGTTGAATCCTCGACATTGACTGAGGCATCTATGAAAAAACTCGAGGCCTTCGAAATGTGGTGCTACCGACGAATATTGAGCATCTCCTGGGTGGACCGTATTACCAACGTAGAGGTATTACGCAGAATGGACAAAAAGTGCGAAATACTTTTTAATGTAAAAAGGCGCAAGCTAAATATCTGGGCCACGTTATGAGGAACGAGCAGCGTTATGGCCTACTGCAACTAATACTACAGGGCAAAGTATATGGAAAAAGAAGCCCAGGACGAAGGAGGATTTCATGGCTGCAGAACTTAAGAAAATGGTTCTCCCTCACCACTACAGGACTTTTTCGTGCAACAGCCAATAAAGTTACGGTAGCCATACTGGTCGCCAACATTCGGAACGAATAGGCACCAATAGAAGAAGTCTCTCAGGCCATCTTCGGTGTTGGTTTGGCGTAGTTCCTTTCGTTTGACTTTTATCGCATTCTTATTGTTGTCATGTATCGCCCAACTTTGTTTGCCGACTTCATCGTGGACACCGCTAACATTTATCGCAGTGCCTTGCACACTTACCGTTAGCATTTAGCGAGTCTTTGCCTCTGTTCGGATCGTTTCGTACTTGTTGACGTTTTGTTGTCGCTTACCGTACCCTATTTGTTTGATAACGTAATGTTGTCTCGTATCGTGTTCTTTCTGAACAATTTTTGTTGAAGCTGTTTGGCTTCATGTGGCAGTAATGGCCCGCTGTCCGCATGAGGTTTCTTTAGTGGAAAATATTTTTGACATTTGGTGTGTTGTGAGGCCCCGTTGTTTTACATGGCCAAACGCTCTTTATCGTACCGTCGGCCGTCGCCAATTTTACCACTTTGGTGGGATTCAACAACGAGAGCATGTTTTTGGTCGTTTTTCTTCATGCGGGCCCTGTCGAAGTAAGGACACCCCTTTGGGCCACATTGAGTTCTGCGAAGGATGGATTGAGGACGCGTCATCGAACGCCTACACGGCTGGAGACTTTGTTCTTCCGGATTGAGGATTTCGGTGGACTGAGTTTTTCTAGTTTCGTTACTATCGATTATGCCCATTTTTGACAGTTTCTGTCGCAAACATTTTTTCTGTTGGTTGTTCATCCTCGTTCTTCGGGAATTCATATCATTTGTGGGATTCACACAATGCGCTGATCTCGTGACGCTCAGCGTGCCCTCTTCAGGTAACCTTTAGGTAAGATTTTGGACTTCCATTGTATACACTGCCTTTCCCTGCGTCCTATTGGCAGGTTGGTCGGAATTGTGCACAGGTGTAAGATGTAATTACCCGATTTTGACACCAAATATACGTATTTTCTACTGGCGTATCCAGTCTTTTGTCTTCCCCTTCTCGCTTCCCACCTTTCGCACCCTATCTGGTGGCCTGGGTGTGTAATCCCTTTGGGGGTGCATTCTATCGTTTCTATTTGTTTGTTGTTGTTCTCGTTTTTCGTTTGGGTGAATGTTGTGTGGTAGCAAAATGTCCCGTTGGTTTTTAAGAGACTTCTGAGAACTCTCTTTCATGTAAGGGGAGTGTCAGGACATTTTCAAGTCTTATGTATGTATGAGTTACTTCACTTTAGTCAAGATTACGCCCCGCTTGTATAGCTTTCTTCAATACTCTACCGCCTAAAGTTAAGTGTGCATCAAGTTTTATTCAAACCGTCGCCCAGCTGCGCTCTGGCCTTGAGCCGTCTCGTTTGCATCTGGGCTGTTATCGCTTCGGCCGCTGTCGCGACCTTGACTTTTGGCGTGCTTTCTGCAGTGAATTTGGGACGCGAGCTTGTGAGAGCGACAGAGAGGTCTCCGTCTGTATGCGTTGTAGCCGCCTATTCCCTATCGGCGGGGTGTCGTGATTGGGTTGAGTGTAGTCAGTTAGTTGCCAGCTGCTACTGCAAGCGGTTCCTAGAGTGTGGCTTCTAGCCGCGCCGCGGGGAGCGGCCTTTCGAGGAATGTGTGCCGCTTCTTAGCGTGTTTTCGAGCAAGGTTTCCGTCGTACCGTCGGCCGTCGCCAATTTGACCACTTTGGTGGGATAAATACAGCGAGGACGTGTTGCTGGTCGCCTTCTTTATGCGAGCTTTTATCGCTCCCGTTGTGCCGCATGAGTACCCTGCGAAGGGAATCCCTGAGAACGAGTCTTTTGCATTTTCAGATGTAGCCTTGCGACATTCCAAAGCTGTGAGGTGAAGTCCTGTCACCGAAACCTAGAGCCAGGCGAAACTGCAATAAATAAGGTGGCGTGTATTATAGAAGCTAGCCGTTATATAGTTGCCCGGTGTATGTAATATTTGTCCTTTTTGCTTAGTGCGCTAACTGACGTTAATAACTGTCCGCTATGATGATTCACGCACTAAATTAATAATAGTAACCCATTCTGGGCCCGAATTTATAGTCACATTTGCCTTTTTATTTTAACTTTGTACGCTGACGGACGTCAGTAACTGTGTGTATATATTTATGTGTTAGACCAATAGATAGGTTTGTTATATGTTGTCTTGTGATTTCTCCGCTCCTGTTGCATGCTTATTTTCAAGCTAAGTTATTTGCAGTGTAAAATCGATGTGAGATGGAGCCTGGAAGAAGTTGTAAGCGTCACAGGTAGGTCAGGGAGCTCATCATCGCAGTGCGGAAATTCGCAAGGCTGCACACCGGTTCTTCTATATCCCGTTTAGCTTTTGGGTTTTGCCAAGGTGAGAAGTTGAAAGGTAAGCGCATCTGCTTCCCGGTTTCTCTGTGGGCTTACTTTTGCATTTCCGCTCTTATTGATGAAACTGGATGGCGCTCAATCTAATTTTATATCTGTTTACAGTCCAGTAGGCCGTTGCCCGTATGTTATCTTGTGTTCAACCGCTGCTTGCTTCACTGAGTTTAGTCGGCACTTCTTGTTATGGGCATGGCAGCGGCCCTATGTGAGTCATTGTCCTGATTTTGAGTAATACCGTCCGCGTTGGCCGTCTAGCTTTTTCGTGACTTCTTGTACACTTTTGGCCTGAAACAAGCACATGTGCCACATGTGCCATTTTACACTTTAATGTAATCTGAAGAAGATTGCTTTGCTTTGCGCATGGGTTATCTAATTTACTTAATAGCTTTTATGTTCCTGATATTTCTTAGATCAAATTAATTCTCTACTTATTAGCGAATATGTCAATAAGTTTTATTCGGCTCAATTAAATTGTAATTTCAACTACAATTATAAATGTAGTAATATTAGGAATCTAAGTAAGTTCAGCCGCTTTTATCATCACACACACAAAATGCAACTATATATTTACGTATAACAACGTTCAAATATTTCAATACATGTTAATTCAAACATATTATTCTTAATTCAATCAAAGATGGATTTTTCTTCTGCATAAAGAAACCATCATTAGTGAAAATGTGGTACATATGAAGAACTTTGTAGAAGAAACGTTCAGATTAATGTAAAAAACGAAATTTTTTTAACAGCCGGGATTAGCATAAACGAATTAGTATATTTGACAACAATATTCAAACTCCAACATACGTCTTCATATATCGTTATAGTGATTTCGTTTCTAATTAAATATTGCTCGTTTAAAATTGACGCCGTATGGTGATTCAATTTTTTTTAAGTTGTTTAGATAGTAAAAAAGGTCTATTCTTTAATACAATTTAGTCCTCTAGTTTAAAGTGATAAAAAATTACTTGCCCTATAGAACTATTTAAATTATAGACATCAATCTTAATACCATAATTACAGTATTTTCTCACCAGAAATATACTTGATGGAATTGTAGTAACTATATTGCATTTACAGCCTTTCTGTTCCTACTAATTTATAGGTAATTTAGATCAAAATGTTAAAGCAATTGCTTTTACTGGTCGGGTTCGCAGACGGTCATAAAGGTTTACATTTGAATACACATTTTGCTGTCGGTTTACGTTCCTTTGAGTAACGCGGACAAGCATTATCGACTTTTAATGTATGCTCATTTTAAGGTAATAGGTAG
>CALNHX010013307.1:0-18292 GCA_940337035.1 Agriotes lineatus
AATTGCTTTTGAATATAGCATTTAGGATGTCAATAGTTCCTGTGCTAAGTCCTTTGTTTTCAAGTATTCTCATACATCTGCTTTTTTATCTAGGTTTGCGAAGCATGGCCTGTCTATGAAAATTGATCTTGTGTACTTTTTTTCTTTTGAAAACTATATTATGTTTCTTTCAATATCATGTCTAACTCTTCCTTAAGTTCTTTTTCTACTAGTCTCGCCAGGATATTTCTGTTATAGCTACAAGAGTTATGTCCCTTTAAGTCGTTTATTCTTTCATATCTCATTTTTATGTGCGGTTTAAGTGAAAGCTTGATATTGACAAAAAATACTAGAAACGTTCATAAGTTGGAAACGCTGAAAGCAATTGAAAAGAAAAATTATAGTTGAACGTAGAACCGATAGCGGCTTAAATGGCCATTAAGAAATAAATAATGTTTTACTAAAAATGTTAACGCCAAAGTTAACGTCAAAATAATTTTAAAATGCGCCACCTTCAATTAACTCAATCACACTTTTTATGAAAAATAAGTAAAGGCGCACTAATCGGACATACTGTATAACATAATATGATAACGACCATGCCACACTGAAAACACTGTTTTAGCAAATTACCAAAATTGACGCCCATGGCAGAAGCAGCTCCATCCCGACAGTGCGCAGAATTATCGACAAGGGGTTTGCACCATCTCACCTTGTTTTATTTTAGCCTCTAGTTTTGCTTTGTGTTATTAAGGTATTATCGGGGTTAGGTTGTATACACTATTCTTTGTAGTAGCTACCCAATTGCGAGATCCCAGTTAAAGGCTATTCAACGATCTATATCATCAGCAGGGCTGAACTCGAATCACTTATAATAATGCAGAAGACTAAAAGCCGTGTTTACACAACTAAAAGTACTATGGTTGCGTTCCACCATTTCTATTTTCGGGTTTTTGTAAACAAACTTCCCTTAACTTTTAATAGCGATATTATCAGAGAAAACAATTATTTATTATGCCTATTTCTTGTGTTTTTTTAAACTATTGACTCAGCTTCGAAGGCAAGTCCACTTCGGTTAATTTTCATATCTGCTTACTGAACGCTGCCAAGCAACCAAGCAACGAAATCCAAGCCGTACGTTTCTAGCATAGTGTAAAAGCGACGCCAACGTTAACGCTACATAACCTATATTTCTGCAAATTTTTATGCTTGGCCTCTTCGCCCAGTAAAATGAAACAAGCTGGTAAATCATAGCGGCAAGCAGCAAATCAAAAAACTTCATGCAGAAAAAGCCATCCATGAATGCAAGTGGGCGAAAGAAGTAACTCGTACTCGCAAGTATAGTGTGCATTGAGCATTGTTCTTTTATATTTCTGACTCAAGTTTAACCTACAGTTAGTAATGAAGATGTTAAGAAATTCCTAGAAGATAATCGAATCACGGTGCGCTCCTGCGAATCCCTTAAACCCAAATAAGGAGCAGGTAAATCGTGCTGTTATGGCAACTTATGACCCGACGACAGCAGCTAAAAATGTTGTATTTTAGGTTCCGAGTTAGATATGAGCATGTCCATCAAAGAATGCCGCAAACTCGAAAATGATACTAATACGCAAGCAAATTCTGCTGTGTGGTACCAATACAGAGCTGGTCGAATTACGGCTTCAAAATTTAAAGGCGTTCACAGAACAAAACTGGAAAAACCATCCCTGTTCTTGATACGTTCAGTATGTTATCCCTTAGCAACTCGCTTTAAGACGACGGCTACAGTTTATGGTTGTGAACATGAAAAGAAAGCCCTACAAGCTTACACTAATAAGACGGAGAAAACCCACATACATTTTGGTAGCAAACAATAGGTCTATGTCTAAACCGACAGTACCCACAGATTGGGGCATCTCCGGATGGATATGCCATCTACGAGTGCTGGTCCAAGTTCAGATGACATCCCCATGGACATGCCAGCTATAGGTGTTGGTTCAATTTCCAGTGACATTGTAATAGGCACCGATGATGAAGAGGTTTGTATTTTTGTGAATTATATGTTACAATGTTATGTACCTATTTTGATTATGGATTGCAGCTATGGTGTGACTGTAGGAAACCAGACGACGGCGAACAAATGGTAAAATGTTCTGACAGAAAATGTAGAATAAAATTGTACCATTCAGCATGCCTACAATTAAAAAAATTCCTAAAGGAAAGTGGTTATGTGAACTCTGTAAATATAAATAGAATTATTGTGTGTAAATATTTTGATTGTTTATGTACATTAAATAGCTTCTAAATATCCTTGATACTTTATGCATTAAAATTATTTTTCTTACTTAATTTAGACATTAATTATTCTTTTATGTTGTGTAGACAGCATGTGTAATTTTATTGATTGTTAATGTAGCTTACATAGTTTCGAAATATCCTTATAGTCCAGTCACTATGTCATTTTTGCTTGAAAGTGAAGGGAAATTTGAAATTTCTTTTTTGGGGTATTGGTGAGGTCCAGCAAAGCTTAACTTCAAGTTGTCGACCAAAATTTCCTATGTGCTATTTCCGCTATCTTGATAAATAAGTGCGTTTGATTTTTTTGTGATAAATCGGTTCCCGTTAACACTACATGAAAATAATGTAGACATCTTTGTAAGAATTTTGAATGTTCTACAATTTATGTTCTATTACTTTTTCGCGTAGGAGCAATATTTGTCGAGATATCGAACGCGAAAGGGAAGCGTGAAAGGGTCGAGATTTTTTTTCGAGCTTCTGAGCTTGTGTCTCATTTCTCTTTCTATTTAGCGAAAAGGTAGCCATTATCAAACTTGTAGAGGTTGAAAATAGCTTCAATTTGACCTATTATAAATTGATATGCGACTAAAATTACGACTTGTAGAGCGGGCCAAAGTTGTCAAGTTGGCGCGTAATTTTTATTTCATGTATCGTACTATTACGTAGATGACAACAAATTTCATTGCATTATTGGAATCATTATATTTCATCAAGTAGATAGTATACAGTATTATATGACTGTATATTAATAATAATAAAAATAATAATAATAATAATAATAACATGTAAGGGCAAATCGGTAACATACAATAGATACAGCAAGGGGCCTAATACCGAGCCCTGAACAACATCTAAGTTTATACGGACAGTGGTGGACGTTACATCATTAATTTTAACAAACAGTTTTCTGTTAGTAAGAAAAGATATCAGCCACATAAGAAGTGGGCCCCGAATGCCTAAGGAACATAACTTTTTTCTAATGCATTCCACATTCACAGTGTCGAATGCACGCGATATGTCGAAAAATTTTGATGCAACAAATTTACCGTTATCCAGTTGCTGATAGACATAGCGGAGCACGCTAAAACTAGCAGTTTCTGTAGATCTGAGCTGTCTGAAGCCGTGTTGTGTATCGGAGAACAGATTGTATAGTCAAAATTATACTCATTCGGAGTCACGTGACCTTTGTCTGTCACTGTTCATCTTTAGTAAAATAGATGAAATGGAAGAAATTTGAAAAAAAGGCATGTTGATTCATAAAATTAATTTTAAAAATTTGACGTTTCTAATCCGTCAGATTATATTTTTCGTGTAAGTTATTGAGATAAGGGTAATAAAACCTAAAATTGTCGAGCCGAAAACTGGAAATTAAAAGAAACCATCGGACATGCGGTATAACGAGCAGTCACAACAATTAATTTGAATATTATGCGTTGTTTTTTATGAAGAGTGCAATATTAATAAAAGTAAATCAACAGTTTCACCCTCCAACGCTGTTCGCCGTGCTTCTCTTGCGTTAAATATCTCGGAAAGCACAATTTACCGAGAATATGAGCCAGAAAGTGAAGAATGCAAAAACGGAAGTCGACGAAGCAGTCAAGACACTATATGTAAAATGTATGTAGCTAAAGAATTTGTAACCATAAAAAATCTAAAAAATGCTTGGTTGAAGAATCTGGAGGAGATTTTTCACATTCAGTTTCTTCCCTAAATAACGGGTGTTCATAAACAGTCGTCATCCAGTAGGTTTTGACTTCAGAAACGTATGTCTATTAAAATTGAAAAAAAATGCGCTATGACAGTACTCAATGACGTTTCATGTGTTGCACGAATTAATCAAAGACATAACATTTTGTTTTTCAAAGCAACTGGGATGACGACTGTTTATGAACACCCGTTAGATTGTGCAAGGAAATAGGCTTCAAATAGCAATGTTCTATAACAGAATATGCATGCACAGAAATTAACTTAAAATTTGCTATACGCAGCAGGTTTTTTTACGACATGTTATGTTTTCTTTAACCTGTAAATTCAGTTTAATTTCATATAAGAGAATAAACCCGTAGCAATCTTGTTTTAGAAATTGGCATATGTCAGGATAACCTACAAAACGGAATGTCATTTATTTCCCTAAAATTGCATTTTTAAGATTCGACATACGTAAAATTACTAGATTATCACGTGACTCCGAATGGGTATAAAATTTGACTATATTCATTCAGGAACGATACCATTCGATTTGCCACAACTTTTTCGCACACTTTGGAAAAGACACTCAGAACTGATAATTAACTAATTTTTTTAAATTTTATTTAAAAAAGTAGGCTTTTTTTAATTAATTTCGGTGTGTTAAGTGCCACTTTTTTTCAATCAGTGAAAAAAAATGACAGTTTGCTTTTAATTTAGGAATGAACGACTCTAATTGGACGTTTCCTTAGTTACCAATCGACGTTTCCTTAGTTACCAGAACTGACCAACGCACTTGACTAAAATGAAGGCAAATACAATTCTATACAAAATAGGCTTGGATTTGAATGTTTAATGAAATTTTAAAAAATCTTATAGACAACTCGTGTTAGCGTGCTTATTTTTCACGCGTGTGGAATATTAAACTTGGCTGCGCCTCGTTTAATAACCCTCCACACTTGTGAAAAAAAGTCGCACTTGTAACACTTGTGGTCTAAATAACTATTAATACTTTTGTAGATATTATTAATATTATTATTAAAGTAAAAATAATTAGATTAACTTTGTTAATAAGATTTATTTCATAATTATACAATTATAGGAGGGCATAAATTTACGAGGGCACAAGAAACTGTTAATATCTGATCTACCACAGCAACATCGTCAGTTTTCTTTTTCGCCAGGAACATGGGCATTGTTTCGTGAAGAACTGTATTTTTTTGACGAAGGACTTCAATATTGCGTTTGACGTGTATTCTGAAAAAAAGATATAGGTAGTTAAGATAATTATTGTAATAATATACTTGCACTACCTCACGCTTGCTATATTCCTGGTTGATTCTATATCCCTTGGATCGAGCTGCCGTATCCCTTTTAGAAAAGCAGGCGTAATCACTGTGGCCATATGTAGTCCTAGGGAGTCTTTTATTAAAAAGCCACGATCTGTCAATACAAAATCTCCTGGCAAGAGATTGTTTAAAATCCCACAATCCTCTGTTAGACCTTTATCGCTTATTCTGCCACCATATCCATGTGATATAAATGATATTGCTCCAGGAGGAGTGATGCCTATTAGTACCTTTACCGTATTATGTTGTTTATACGTAGACCATGTAGTACATTGTACTTCAAGGCTACTTGATTTTTCCACTCTCATCTCAAAACAATCGATTATTACTGAAATCTTGTTGCCAAATGCTACCTTGAAGCATTCTGGCATTGATTTAATCACCTGATCTCATTCAGGCCAAATAATAAAAATTTTCATCCGATGATACATAATATTCAATGTGGTATAAAATATTCTGGAAATTGTTTGTACGCTGACGTTAAACATGTATGCCAATAAACTAAAATCTAAATTTAATCTAAGTTTTATCACCGTTATCAAAAACGTGCCTCTAAGCATGTTTTACGTACTGAATTAGGAATAAATATATATAATTAAATGTGAACTGTATATATTATTTGGTGTAGCATTTGCCATATAGTAGACGTGTGTAAAAGAATTTTTTTTTGTAATGTCACAAATAAAGTATATCTATCTAACACGCAAAACTTTAAATGCGCGCGGGCTACAGCGTCATTCTTCCATGCTCACGTAAAACTTTTACATTCGCTGGAAAATTCTCACTTTTTTAACTTGTAGAACAATCTACTATTAATTCACTAGCGATTTAAGAAGAAAATTAACTCGCTAGCATATAAACATTATAAACAGTTACTTATGGAAACTATTATGGAGATAATAATAATAATGGCAGTTTAAAATGACAAAGAAATAATAATTAATCGAGTTATTTAACAATAACAGTAACGGCGTAACTGGAGACTTGAGTTACCACATTTATATTTTTATGACGCTCAACGCCTCAACGGCTTAAACCTGAAAAGAAACACAGATTGCAGGCAGCTGAAAATTATTTCGGTGGCGCAAATAATTCTCACATATAATCTCATAAGAGCATTAATTCTTTCCGCCATTTTTGTTACTGCGTTCCAACAACGTCGTATTAATTAAGACGCCTTCCAGAGGCGAGCGTTTCCATTCCAGAGACTTTCCATTTGAATTTTTTTTTTAACTTTTCCTTACTGCCAATCTCTAGCGTGCTTTTAAAACTTTCTTTAGTTATTAAATTTGTTGTACATCTTAAATGCGGCATATGCCGCGGGTTTCAGCTAGTCTTAAATATGTGCCATGTCCTGCAGCAGCCCACTCTTATTTCGACCACCCCGTCAGTAGCGTAACGGCACAATGCCGGGTTGTGGAGCACGAGGACGTAAGTTCAAATCTTCGACCCGGAATCTGGTTTGTAGAGTTAGCAAAAGATGTGGATACCTCTAATAGTACTGGTAAATCGCCAACTTGATTTCAAACCCATTCCCCATTTGCTTTGTGAATTGTCGTTAGCCAAAGTCGTCGCAAATATAGCTCGTGTATAACATAATATGATAACGTTCATGCCATATTGAAAGACTGAATATATCCTAAGGTGTAGACGTCCCAAAAAGGGCATGGCAAAAACCTCTCCGTGCCAATCCTGGCGTGTCGAAGTATCGATAAGAGGTTTATGGCACATGAGAAGTTAATATTACAGTTGCGTAAGTATAAGGAACAATTACATATTCTGTCATTACAGTAATTTATTGAAGCAATGTGTTGATTAGAACTATTAGCGGAAAATTAGTACGCGTAGACTAACTAATCAAATGTCAATATATAAATGAAGTGTTTAGCCATAATAATGTAATGATAAATTATTGTTAATTACACTTTAATTAATATAACCATTTACGCACTATTATCAATAACACATTAATAACGTGTATGAGTCAGTGTAATCTGAATACAATTAATTATGAAAACGTATATTATAAGTATAGGGGCGTACACAAATTAACCTGTGCGATTTGAAATAGTCCATAAGGACAATTAGGGTATTCAACTTTCAATTGCAACAATAAAAACAGAATACCTTCATCATGAAATCCTTCCGGAAGATGTCTATGCTCTTGTAACTGCTTTCGGTAATCGTTCCTTCTTTCTTTTACAACCTGCAATTTTAAGAATGAGCTCGTTAGGTGCCTTGGTAATAGTAACATCAAAACTTAATTTTAAATTATGGATAAACTACTTATAAATCGATTTCGTTCGCCATAAACCGAAAGAAATGTATGAAATAGAAATACTTCTAAGAATATAACGATTAAAAATATTAAAACTTACTGCGCCAGTGAAACAGTGCAGTTTGTCAACTACGTCGTTCAACTCGTCTGTTAACGAACACCTGTTGAAAATGAAGTCAGAATGGTACCAGATATTAAACATCCTCAAGAATATTAATTCCATAGCCCTAAAAATGACAGTTATTATTGGAGTAACCCTCTCATACTATAAAAATACCAGAGAAAGAAGACTGGCTTGTTTTTCATTTAAAAAAGTGATTTAGATACAATTTTATTGTAGTGAAAATGTTTACATTCTCCGCCTTCCTTATATATTAAATTCTATAAATTGGTACAATAAATAAACATTATAATGCATCTTGCCACATGGTGGAGACCATATAAGGATTCGTTAAATCATTATTTTACCTTCGACATATTTATATCATACCACAAACATTTTTGGCTTTGAACGTCTTGTAAAGCTATAATATTTTATCTTCAATAGAATCTAGAACACGATAGCGTAGTAAATAAAAATTGTAATAACGTCAAATTGAAAAATTATCAACCTTTAGTGTTATCTCACATTTACTATTAAAAAATTTCCTCCTGAGCAAGCAGGATTCGGGAGAGTCTATCGCATGAACGACAACCTATTAACAATGAAAATAGTTATCAAAAAATGTACTTAGTGAATATGGTTTTCCATTACACCTGGCGTTCATCGACTATGGGAAAACCTAGAAAAATATAGAATCGACCATGGATACACGACTTCATAAAGTTACCAACGATAAAGTTTTGAAATCGACACAGATAAATCCAAGTTCAAGGAAAATACAACAATCTACAAATAATCAATAAAACAATTTGGGTCGGAAAAATGTTTAAATTAAGAAAAAAGAATAAATCAATTTGGAGGAGTGATAAGAACTACAAAAATGTAATATAGGAATTGAACGTATGCCTACATTCGAATCGAAAATGTGCGAAATGGCAGAAAAACATAAATATATGGCGCTACAGCTATACTTTCTTAAAAAAGCTGTAAGGTATCCGTCAACTAATAAAAAAAAAATCTGATGTGATACACTCACACAACTTTCTTTTACAGTGATCTTATAATTACAAAAATTTGATTTTTAATTTTTCAGCATTTGTCAAAAATTTTCAAAAATTGCAAATTCTCCAAAAACGGTACGAAGTAGAGCATTAGATCAATAGACAAATTTTCACATATAAGAGCATTAATTCTTTCCGGAATTTTTTTTGAGTGCGTTCCAACAACGTCGTATTAATTTGCCTGAGCGGTAAGCGAGGGTAAATTAGGACGTTGTTCGAATGCGCGAAAAATAATTTCCGGATATGAATTAATGCTCGAATGCAGATTCGGTATGAAAATCGTAACGACACAAACCCTAAAAAAAAGTAATATCTACCTACAAAAAATTTCCAAGAAATTTTGTTTTTGTCTTGGTTACTGCTCGTGAACTAATTTTTCTATTGGTCATTAATGAGTGTCGTACGATTTTCTCTAAAACTTTAAGCTTAATTCAAAAATGTAATATTATACTTGGATACTTTGGAGGTATTTAACTGGAAAATCACCTATCTCACATCAATACACATTAAAAATGTAATAAAAATGTAAAGTTTGAAAAAAATCGTTAGAGCGGTTTTTGAAAAAAATCGAAAAAACTGAAAAATCACAAAAGTAAACGCCTACTTCCGGTTATGCGATTTTCTTCAAAAGCTTGCCGTTTCATCTACATAGTACACAAAACTTATGTATGAAGTTTCAACGCCATACCTCTTTTCGTTTTTGAGATACTCTGTTCATAGGCACACACACAGGCACACAGACAGACCAATAAACAAAACTAGGTTTTTTTTTGGGTTTAGGGGACTCTAAAACGTGACGATCTAGTGAAAACTCAATTTAGAATTTTTGAGATGAATCCAACACTTCTTTTATTGTAAAAGGAAGTAATTAAAAATAAAGGATATACGAATATGCTGGCCTGGGGCAGGAAAGACCCACGAAGGTGTTCGTCGAAACGGGAGAAATAATAATATTCTCTCATGGGCTCGAAAGAGGCAAAGGATGCATTGTTTTACGTATACGATAAATTCTATATTCAAAACATTAGTTGGCTCGAAGCGATGAGCACCCACATGGGTGAGATCAATTAACGTATTTTAACAGCATAGCAACTGTGAGCCTGATAGTGTCAGTTATTGAAAGTATACAGTTGCTCAGATTGATTTTTAGAAAATCGAACTGCACACCCTTTCGGAAAAAGGTAAAAAAAGTACCTCACCATCAGTTATTAATTACAAGCAGCCCTAAAATTAGCATACCCAGAGGATACCGAAAATAAAATATTCCCTTTTGGTTAGCAATGATCCGATCAAAATGGAGATGTTCGCCTGATAAATGCTGATGAGGAAGTTAGACAAAGAAAAAGCAATTCAATGGAGAGAATCTGCTAAGGGGTTAGACTTTACCCACCCCAATTTAGTGTCGAAGTTGAAATTTACATTTAGTGGACATACAGCAAAATAAAACTATGTATGACAGTTGTCTCAGAGACAGTGAAATCTGCTCCAACTAGTTGGCTTCCCAGTCTGTCAAATACAGCTTATACTCGTACAACATTACAGAGACGAACGGCAGGTAAGCGAGAATTGGATGAGACTACCAATTATCATAAACAACTGCCAATCCAACACGACCTGTTAAACCTACCTTACAGTGGTTTGAGACTAAAGCAACCAATCAGAACGGATCAAAATCTAGACAAACCAATAAACATTACCCAGGGATGGGATGTAATAATTCATTCAAATCCAGAACAGTAAAACCCCAACTGGGTACCAACAATAGCAACCTCTGCCAGGTTTGGGATTCCAAATAAAAACATGAAGCCATCCCAATCGATCCAGATGTACTAATAGGCGCTACCGCGACCTACTACTGAAGTGGAATGCAATCGACCCTCACAAATGCAACTGTGAAGCCATTAGAAAAACCATGAATGAACCTGGACGAGCTGAGTTTCTCACTGCTATAGAATGACTAACTGAGCTAGATGTAAGCATAATTATACGTGAATATTCCATATCCCAACTTCACGTTTTCTCTGTTTGTTATGTGTAATACCTGACTTCAACAATGTTTAATATTTTTACCCTACTTTACCAAATTATTTCTATATAATCGCATCTGTGCCCGTCTGCGCGTGGTGCGTCTTAGATTGGGTGATCTTCATCACATGGTCACCATGCCCTTCATAATACGACGGTAAGCCTGTATCTTATGAAGCATCCCATTGGCCAAGCAATTAAGGTGTCCAACTAGAAATCAGAACTACAAATCGGATTGCCCTGGAGCGCAGCTTCGAATGTCGCTGGCGATGGTTTTTTCGTGACATATTAATGCAATTGACATTACTAAGCGTCTTCCTTTACTTTTTCAGTATTATTAGAAAGATTAAGATACGTATTTTATCTATTTTGTACATAATTTGGAACGCTATTCGACTGTTATTTGATCTAGCAAAATTTGTTTTTCCTTGCGGTGCACTTCCGTTATTAAAGACATTAAAAATACATATAAAAGGGAGAAAAATCTTAAAAATGCAAAAATTGTTTTAAATGCAATAAGGCCACCTATTTGGAGGGCTGAAAAGCTAGTTTACGTCATATTATCGCAGCTATTGATTGAATAATACTTCTACTACCGTCAGCGGCCGAAAAAGAATATTATTGCTCGAGGGAGAAAAAGACTTACTTTACGCCTGAAAAGAAAGTCTAAAAATCGTACATGAAATAATTTATGTTATCTGCATATTTCTTATGTTTTATACTATATCCAAAGATAATATTAATAATTCGGTCTTACACAGTTAATTTCGAAGACGACATGTGGAGTCTTACATTACTAAATGTGAATTTATTTGTCTAGATTTTTAAGTATACTGAGAGCTGTATTTACGTTCTTCTCATAGAAATTTTAAAATACAAACACGTCGTTTATGATTAAAATATATTTTGATAGTACTTGGAATCAGAGCTGGACAAATTACTTAAAAAGTAATGACTTACAATTACCAATTGTCGCCATATGGAGTAATTAAATTACCAGAGATTTAAATTACTCAAATGAAATAGTAACTCAATTATCAATTACTTGATAATTATAATTGCACCACATAAATTACTTTTTCAATTACTTTCAATAGAAATTGTCCTAATAAAGCTATTTTCCTATTGCTTTGCAAACATTTATATTATATTTTTGCGGTACTGTACTCTGTAATCTGTATTTACCGCATATGTACATATCTATTTTTTGCTTCTTACATAATAATTTGTAACAAGCCACAGTACTATATCCTGCACAGACAAAACGCACGCACGCTCCATCTACAAACATACGCATTTGCAACAAATATTTTCCTCTTGTGCCCTGCTTATATTACCTATTTCAGGAATATGTAATTGCGATTGGCACACAATGTAACTTAATAAAGCCTTATCTTATTTTTTGCCTTTTGGAGACTTAATACCCAATCGAGATCAGTAATTTAGTAATAAGTAAATTAGTAAATATAAATACTTTAGAGTAATGTAATTACTCAAAAGTAGTTGAGTAACTGAATGCAGTAATCAACTATTTTCAAAAAGTAATTGTCAAGTACTTTTAACAAACATGTCAATTACCAGTTACAATTACCGTATTTCTAAAAGCAATTCAATTTCAAGAAAAATCAAGAAAAACGAAATAATTAATTACTGTCCAGCTCTGCGTAGAATTGAGATGTTATATATACATCGACACAAAAGCGATCAAGTGAAGGTAATTCCTTTTCTTGCCGTATTTAGTAAGACTTCTAGCCGGTTGCTTAAATCAGCATTGCTGCCAAGGAAGACCACTCACTTTATATGACACTGCACGAATTTATCTCCTGGTCAAATGCAGGTCAACGAGTCCACATTGCATGCATTAAAGTTGTATGTCTAGTTCTGCGAGTACATCTAATATAATAAATGCCGTATAAAAGATAGTAATTTTCTCAAAGTGCTGTAATTGCAGTTCAGTAATTGATATATAACTTCTGATAATTTTAAGGCTATAGAATTAAGGTTTTGGCGTTTCTTGTTTTTTCAATGCATTTGCTGTCCTAGTCCGCTATACAATCTGACTTACTCGTATGTCTGACAACATAAACGTCTGCACGCATTCAAGATCTACAGCCACTCTATGCTCCAAGATCGAAATATTTTACATCATATTCATTTATTATAGTTTGTGTGTAAAATTTACAAAATGTACTGCATTTTTAAATAGCAAATGGAAAACTGTGTTTGCTTAAATAAAAACTAAACGAATAATGTCAATCATTAGTAATCATTATTGATTTAAGAGCATTTAAAATTGATTCTTTTAATAAATCACAAAATCGATTCAAATACAAAAAACATTTCTTTAAAACTCAAATCTAGTAAATAGTACTCACTTATTGGCCCACTTTACGTAGTCCGAATCCTTGGTCTGGGCGTTGACTGAAAAGCCCATAGCAGTTTCTGGTAATTTACGCAATAATTATTATAATCACAATTTCCATTCCATTTGCTGACTTACCGCAAATAATGTCTAAGGTGCATTTGCTAACGTAATGAAAGATGTTGAACGGCCCCTTTCCTACTTCCTTCTTCAGCTGTTCCAGTAATATCTCTGACTTTTCGTAAAACACTTCCACGAAGTCGTCCAAAATCTTCTGATTAAAGGTAGGCATTATAATCCTCCTGTGGCGCTTCCATTTCGATACTAAAAATACATATCTGATAAAAATCAGAATCAGGAGGCCTGTTTTATAGTAATAGTAACAGCTGATTCGACAAGTCGTTATATTGAGATTAAAAAAACTCAATGACATTCCACAATAATTTAAGGTCATCTTAGCAAGATAAAAGTAGGTTAAAAAAGGCTCAAAACAGGAATAAAAGTAATTTATAAAATGAAATTTAAAGCCCTTAAAACTGGATTGGAAGACATTTTAACCAGAACGTTTTTTAGCAAAATTTAAAGTGATGTAACAAGAGCCTGGAAACATCTCACGGACTTCATAATCCCTCGAAAAATGTTGACACTCGGGCCTGCTCATTGTCTAGAAAATCAAGTAGCTAAGAAATTGCCAAATTCTGAAGAGTTTGCAAAATTCATTTTTTTAATTACTCCGTGTTTTACCCATTTATGTGTGAGTGAAGCAGCAAGCAAAAGCGGTAAGCTTGATGTGATTCAAGCACCCATTTCCAGTAGTTCCAACATACATAAAGTCATTTTATTTGAATTATAAGTCATTTTAATAAGGCTAATTTCTACCGAAACAAAATTTAGAGATAATCTAACCATGTGAAGTATCAATAAACATTCTAGAATTGAATAACTGGGCCCAGCAGCAAAAATTAGTAAGTAAAAAACGTAAGTTAAAGGGAACAGTGATATACACATATCTATAACAGTATGACCTGGAAAAAGGAAGCTGTATAGATCGAAATTAGGAAAATAAAAACGTTGAAAAAAGGAAGTAAAACAATAGTGTGATGTAGAAATATTAGTATCGATGGAAAAAAATACATGTGGGGCGACAAGGTAAAAGGAATAAAAGACAGGCAAAAAAGGGGAGATATCAAAACGGACGGTCCACCAACAAAGTGACAAACAACTTAATTTACGGAGAAACGAAAACACCAAAAAACAAAGACATAGTATAAACACAACAAACAAAACAAAAATAAGAAAAGAAGTAATACAAATAGGTATATAAAACATTAGAAGCAAATGGGTAAAGAAGCGAAGATGGTGAAAAGGGTTGGTAACAATGACAAAGATATAAAGAGTTTTATCTAGAAGTACATGAAGAACTAACACCAATGAAGAAAATACTTGTACTATATTTAGAAAATGACTTGATAGTAGCAAATTCTAAATTCCATGAGAAATAAATCCACAAATGCACACACGCAGCACACAAGCTAGTAGGAAGAGAACGCATGGGCATAATAAAATAAGTAATAGTGAAAAAAAAACCAGGAACAGGTGCGCTAATGTTAAGAATGGATATGAGAATGGAAAATGAGAAGCCACAAAAAATTGGAAGGGTAATAAAGGAAAGTGTTGGAACCTACGGATTGAAAAAAGAAGATACAAGAAAAGAGAACCAAAAAATAATAGAAAGAAAGATAAACAGAACATGGGAAATAGGCATACGAAAGAATTGGGCTATCTAAGAAATGGCAACAAAAGAAAACTAAGATCTATAGAAATGTATAGCAAGGCCATACTGAAACCAATAACTAGCATAGTAAGAACAAAAAGAGTCCCAAAATATTGACAGACGGGTATAATAGTACCACCGTATAGAAAATGCGGTCTAGGAGAATATCACAATTACAGAAGAGTCGCACCACTAGTGTAAGTAAGTAAGTATAACACGAAAGGCATGGACACGAAAATAAGAAATGGCACAGAGAAAAATTAGAATTATATCTTTTTTATTTTCTAGGATAGCGAAATATCCAAAAACAGATCAGTAACTTGCCGCAATTCTCTCAAAATAAACAAACAACATCGAATAGTATCAAACATGACGAACTGGTTTATCAGTAATGACAGCAACGAAAGATATAAAGGCATTTACATAATATAAATAAAGCCGAGTTCGTAGACGCGCAAGAAACTCAGAAAATAAATTACTGTCGTGTTAGTATAATTGAAAATTCAATTTCCGGATTTAATTAGCATATAAAATACCAATCAGGCGAAGTAATAAAGATCATGAATGAAAAGGGTCAATTAGTACTCAAGCACAAACCATAGATTAAACAAACTTGTAAATACTATCGCCCAAAAAACCTTCTTGAATGCAATGCTTTCATGCAAAGAATAAATAGCGGTTGCTTCTAACACACAGTCTTTTGTTTTAATAGCCAGTGTCACATAATATAACTGAATATCATTAAAGTAGCCCACTTACATTCTTTTTATAATTAAATACGTAGTGCAAAATCGAAATTAAGGTTTATATATATATACTGTCAGAATAATATAAGACTGTACATGGCTGAATAATGCAAAATTAAACATAGGACATTTACTCAATGTTACCATAGTGACTATAGAAACTAATTGAAACTGAATTATTTCATTGTAATTACAAAACCGACAATTGTTACTAGTATGGATAAATTGATCAATGCTAAAATAAAGTTGTCAATGTATAGTCTTACATTATTCACACTGTATATGTAAAGTGCAATCGGTAAACGACTAATAATACTTAAGGGTTGGGAGGTTCGGTTTGATTGCCTTCTATCGAACAACCTGTTTCGCAACCACTGAGAATGCTTTACGGCCATTGATCCAAAGTAATATAAACTTTTACCCTTCGAGCCAAGTTCGATTTCGCTAATCCTAGCTTGACAGGCGACTTACGTAACTTTCCAAATTATTTTACCAAGCAGTATTGCTCTCGACAGGGGCTCCTCTAGTCCCCGTGAGCTTTTATTATCCTGTTTAATCGCCATTTGTGTTTTTCATTACGTGCTTTTGTTGTTTACAATTATTTGTTACCTGCGTTTACTGTTTTTTTGGCCAACAATTGCAGTTTTACTATAGTATTAATTTAGAATTTGTATTTTTATATCGAACGTTATTGTGTCAAGATTTTCGATTTTTAAGCTGTATATTTTTTGGTAATATACTACTGGTTATTATACATACTAGTCTATACAGAATGCAGCAGGCTACTAGAACCATTGCAAAGGCAAGGAGAATATGCATGTGGCCGTCGTGGTGTTTAACAAACGAACAATCAATGTGCGATAGCGGTAGGTCGTTAGGATTATTATAAATACAAGATATATATTCGATTTTTTAATTTTTAAATGCAATTACGGCCACATGTAAAGCCCCCTTGCCTTTGCTATGGTCCTAGTGCCCTGCCGCAATCTGTATACCTGTCTCCGCCAGGCGCACCTACTGTATGTGTGTTTACCATTATTTTTCTTATAAAAAGCCTACTTGTTCCATTATTATTAGATTTCCCTGTGGATACGGCGGTGATAAAACCAGCTTAAGTAATAGGTGTATACGAGTGGATAAATTAATACCCAACGAATGTAAAAAAGTAAACTTTAATATCATTTTTTGGCAATCGTGCCGAAAAGTTTATTTTTATGGACATAATTACAGCTTTAAAATTTGTTTCCGCGGCAGTTATTATAAAAAAACAGGACGGAATCTGGGGGGCATAACAAGCGAAGATTGGATACACCATTTCAAAGACCTCTTGGAAGAAAAAGGTCACGAATTCTTACGAGACCAACACGAAATACATAACTTAACCCATATAGATCTTCAAGTAAATCAAGTCTTACAAGCAGTAAAATACACAGAGCTGAGAAAGTCCGCAGGACCCGTAGGAATATACCCTGAATTTATCAAATATGGACCTGGAAAACTGATAAAGATGCTAAGCACTCTATACGAGCGATGTATAAATGGCCAGGAAACACCGATTGAATGGAAGGCCTCCTGCATATCAACCATTCACAAAAAGGGATCAAAAGATGATCCAAAAAAATATCGTGTCATTCCAAAAATAAGAAGGATATATTCTAGCATTTTAAGAAACCTAGTAGATGAGGACATAGAAGGTAAACAACCGGAAGAATAATCAGGCTTCCGAGCTGACCGATCAACAACCGACAATCTTTTCACTTTGAAAATAGCACCGGAAAAAAGAACTCGACGAAATAGAGAAACGGGTAGCTTTTATTAACCTTGAAAAAGCTTATGACAACGTCTCGATATCACAGTTATGGCAGGAAATGGAAATACTGCTCGGAATAAGGCCAACTCTAATCCAAGTTGTTCGACTATACGTATTATAAACAAAATCATGCTGCAATAAAGATTGAGAAGGACTAAGACAACAATGCTGTCTATCCCCTACCTTATTCAAAATATATCTGGACCAATCTCTCAAAGGGTGGACGATACCCTCTCTACTTTGCTGATGACCAGGCAGTTATACGTAGCAGAAGATGAACAAGATTTGAGCTATATGGTTAGAAAGCGACAAGAACTTTAATCAACTTGATAAAATGTGAATATTTAATAGTGGGAACAGACGAGTGCAACAACCTACCCTTAGATAACGAAACAATAAAAGAGGTGGATAAAGCCAAATATTTATGAGTAGTCTTGAACAAACAAGCGACAAGTAAAGATGAGATCCAAGAAAGGATAACTAAAGCTAGCAAAACCATTGGAGCACTCAACCCGCTACTATGGGGAAAGAGATATAAAAATGCGAATATACAAAACCATTGTTCAAAGTATTATAACATACGGCTCGGAAGTATGGGATTTAAACAAGACCAATAGAAGACGTGAAAACTGTTAATTGCTTTCTGCTTTTTGCTGATGGATTTGTTCATAATTAAATATTGTCACATGTTTTTTAAACACATGTACTTGGTTCCACAAGTTTCTAGGTCTTTGAAAATGATTTAAATAAAATGGAAATTGTCAGGCCATTACATACAAGTGCTTTTATTTCAATCTAACCATTAAAACTTAGTAGTTGTGCGGAGTACTGAGATCGGAGAT
>CALNHX010013308.1:0-18288 GCA_940337035.1 Agriotes lineatus
CAGACAGACAGACAGAAAGACAGACAGACAGACAGACAGACAGACAGACAGGTAGGCAGACAGACAGACAGACAGACAGACAGACAGACAGACAGACAGACAGACAGACAGACAGACAGACAGACAGACAGACAGACAGGCAGGCAGACAGATAGACAGACAGACAGACAGACAGACAGACAGACAGACAGACAGACAGACAGACAGGTAGGCAGACAGACAGACAGACAGGCAGATAGACAGACAGACAGACAGACAGACAGGAGACAGACAGAGTGTGTGTTCGTGAACGGACGTGTTCTGCGAGCGCTGCTAAAGAGCAATAAGTGTGGTTAAGACCGACGCGGGGGGCTTGCCCCAATCGTGATAAAGGGGCTTGCCTCGCGGGGCCCCAGTGACGAATTGTGTGTGGTTGAAGACCTCAGTGTATTAGGATCACAGGAAAGTAGTGAGTGTAGCGAAACTTGCTGTACTTAGAAAACTTTAGGCATCTCGGACTTAGAAAACTTTCATTAAACCGTCATAAGCCAGCGGGCTATTAGGACACCAGGAGGGTCGGGAGGTGCTTGTGCGCGTGTTGTTGGAGCTGCTATTCCAGCAAGTTTAAAGCGTGTAGCTCCTCTTACTTCTGCCACCCTGTTGGCCCGAGAAGGCAAGAACGCGGTAGTTCTAACCGATTAAGACTTTTACCCCCTCCCCCCCCAACTATTATCCCTCCCACCACCTTTTTTGAACTTCTGTTTGAAAGTGTTGGTGACCCAACCCCCCCATAAACTCCCCACCAAAATCCCCGAAATCCCCTCCCTTCACCTGTAATAGCTCATAACTTCTGAACCAGAAGGCCGATTTGGACGGGAGTGGTGGCAAACGTTTTTGTGAGACTGCGGCTTTACGTCCACATGGAAATCCCTCCCTTTTTTCTACCTCCCCTTTTTATACCCCCAACCTTTGGAAATGGACCATCCTAATATAGAATCGGAGACCGAAATAGAGATAAAGGAACGAGAACAGCTAGAAAGGCAGCTAATGGATAAGTTCGAAAGGAGAACTAGATTGACTAAATCCCCACCCCCCGGTGCAAGTGGTTCACTTAGCAAATGGCTCATCGAGGGAAACAATGAACCAGAAGGAAACGACGACAATGAGGACGCGGAAGATGGGAAAGGACCAGAAACGGTGGTAGACGCAAGAGTATATAAAAAGCGAAAAATGAAAGGAAGTCCCACTATCGAATCACAATCGAGAGAAAGTGAGCAAAGGCTGAAAAATGCACAGATCTATAAGAGAGTAATTAAAAAAATGCAAAAGAATATAGACACACTACAAGAACATATCTCGGCCTACAACATAAAGAAGGAGATAAAAGAAGCCTCAATTAACTTAAGGAACTTAATGGAACAGCTGATGGCCGAGGACATACAAAATTGGCTGGAGAAAGGTACGGCTACATATGATAGAGACAAACTCGTGGTAGAAGCCGAAACGCAAACAATAAAGGAAAACGAACAAAGCACGCCTACACTAGCAGTGAACACAAGAGAAATAGCCACGCAAACGGACGATGACAGTGTAAACCTTTTCGAAAACATGGAGTACGGAAGCTACAAAAGCATCGTGCAGATGGATTGGGACGAGAAGGTATACACGAAAACAAAATTAGAACAAAATAAACCCACAAGATACAATGAAGAGTTTGAAAAGGCGATTATTATAGACGCGTACAGAAAGGAAACAAATGGTCTCATTCGAACGTATACCGAGCAATATCCGCAGATCAAGACTCTAATAGAAAAGCAATCGCTAGAATATGGCAAGATCATGTATCTAGAAAATAAAAGTTTTATAACGAACGCCGAGGAAACAGAAGAACGAGAAGAAGCCATAAGTAGACTTTATCTACTGGGAGTTGAAACAAAAAAAGCAGACTCGACTCTCGATGACATAGAAAAGAACGAAGAAAGGATGTTCAACACCTTTAGAAACCTGAGAAATATTCTGGAAAGAAGAGGAGGCAAAAAAATAGTCATTGCCGACACTACCGAAAATGACGTGATACGGATGAGGAAAATGACAGAATGTGCCTTACAAGGTAGTCGTACCGAAATGACCTGGGCTGTTAACAGAAAAAGGTACCAACAGCTTAAGAAAACGGAGGATAAAAATAGGGACTGGATTACAGCGAGACCGACACAAAAAATACTGGAAATAAAACCTACAAACCAGACCAGTTCCTACGCAAATATATTAAAAACGATGAGAGAAGAAATCAGAATTGACGAGTTAGGGATACAAATCCAGAATATTAGGAAAACAAAAGCTGGAAATGTCAGGATAACGATGAAAGAACAGAAGGACGGGGCAGTTAAACTGTTCAAAGAGAAAGCATTGGAAAGGCTTAAAGAAACTGCAACGGCGGCAGAAACCAGTCCTCCGAAAAAAGTTGTAGTAATTAGAGACCTGGTGGAAGGGACTATAGAAGAAGAGATACAGAAGGCAATAGAGAGTATACCTGAAATGGAAATACTGGACAAAAGAGACATAAAAGTTAACACGTTGAAAGGTACAAGAAGAGGCGATGCTATGGTAGCTACAGTGAGCTTACCGAAAAGAAAGGCTGAACAACTGATTAGGATAGGCAAAATTAACATTGGCTGGCAGAGATGTAGGATAAACGAGATATTAGTCCCAATAAAATGTCACAACTGTTTATGCTATGGGCATACGAAAAGAGAATGCACAAGTGACAGGAGATCAATGGAAGATACCTGTTTCAAATGCAATAAAAAAGGGCACTCTGCAACTGCATGTGCAAACCAGCCATACTGCTATGTATGCGAAGTAGAAGGCCACCAAGCAGACTCCATGAAATGTAACAAATACAGAGAGGAAGTGAGGAAACTACGAGCCACAACAGAACAACAAAAACCTAAATCTCTAAACAGAATACTAAACGCGGAGAAACCAAACAGTCAGTTGTAGTATTAACATGGACCTAAAAGTTATCCAAACAAATTTAAACAGAAGCGGCCCCGCGCATGACCTGCTATCGCAGACTGCGCTAGAAATGCAAATCAATCTTGTTGCGGTATCAGAACCAAACATAAAACGCATCGAGAAGGGACAATGGTTCTACAGTAAAAAAAAAGAACGCGGCAATAAGGAGTTATCTGGGAATCAATCCAGGAAATAAAGTGGTTACCAAAAGCGGATGTGGGGATGACTTTGTCTGGATAAGCATGGGGGACATAATTCTATACAACTGCTACTGCTCACCAAATATAAATGACGACCAGTACAAAACAATATTAAACGATCTGCGGCAAAATATACAAACACAAGGCAGTCACAAGATACTTATTGGAGGTGACTTTAATGCTAAATCAAAGCTGTGGGGCTCTACTCTAGAAGACAGGCGAGGGAAAATCCTAGCTGACTGGTTAGCCGCAGACGATCTGCAAATACTCAACACGGGGGAGACACCTACATATCAAAAGGGAGACAGGTCTTCATGCATCGATATAACGTTCTGTACTTCAAATATCAGCAGAAGGGTGCGAAATTGGAGGGTGATGGAAACAGAAAACCTGAGCGACCACAAAAACATCTATTACGAAGTATAAAAGCGAGGTAGCGGAACGGACACAACTGGTTACCAAAATATTTCGCACGGATGGAAGATGAAGCCGGAAGCAATGGAACACCTTGCTACAAAGTTAAACCAAAACATAGAGGAACAAGAACGGACACAACAGGAAATAACACCAGAAGACCTCGTTCAACTACTACAAACCACATGCGACCAGACACTGCCAAAAAGGACAAATGTGCGCATGAAGAGATATACCTACTGGTGGAACGACAGCATAGCAGAGGAGAGAAGACAGTGCGTAAAAAAGAGAAGAGAAATGACGCGGAAAAATAAAAAGCCAAACGTGACTGAAGAAGAGAAACTTAGATGCAGAAGAGTATATCAAGCCCAACAACATACCCTCAAGAAAGCGATATGGAACGCCAAAGAAGAGGCATGGAAGAAGGTTTGCCAAGAGATCGATGAAAATGTATGGGGGGAGGGCTATAAAATAGCTTGCAATAAGCTTAGAACCCACCCTAAAATACAGCTAACGCAAGAAGACATGGAAAAAGAGGCAAACAAACTGTTCCCAAACAAGCATACACAGAGATGGGGAGAGATAACCAGAGACCTGCTAGAAGATGACCCTGTACTGTTTAGTCAAGGGGAGATACTAAGAGCGGCAAATAAAATTAAAGCGGGAAAAGCTCCAGGACCGGATGCGATACCCGGGGAAGTAATCAAGGTTCTGATCTACGGACAACCGCAATATGCCCTAAAAGCATACAATAGGCTACTAAGCAGGAGGGAGTTTCCAAACCGATGGAAAGTCGCCAGACTAGTGCTCCTAGAAAAGCCGAAGAAAAACCCAGACGAGACACAAACGTACCGTCCGCTGTGCATGCTGGATACGGCAGGAAAGCTACTGGAACGGCTGATCTGCGAGAGACTACAGAAGGAACTGGACGAAAGAGGGGGGCTATGTGACAGACAGTTTGGTTTCCGCAAGGGACGCTCCACCATCGATGCCATGGCGATGATTAAAAATATAGCCCAACTCGCAAACGCAGGAGGCCGAGAGGGAAGGAAGTTCTGTGTCATGGTAACCCTGGATGTAGAGAACGCCTTCAATAGCGCCCCGTGGCACTTAATAGTACAGGAGTTAAAAGACAGGGAAATATCTACATACCTGATACAAATAATATGCAGCTATTTCACAAACCGAAAGCTGAAAATAGGTCGAACAGCAGAGAAAGACGTAACCTGCGGTGTTCCACAAGGATCTCTAATTGGACCACTATTATGGAACATTTTCTATGATAGCATTCTAAAACTCGATATGCCACAAGGAATAGACCTAGTGGGCTATGCAGACGACCTAGCAATAGTGGCCTGTGGACGAACAGGTGAAGTCATTACAGAAGCACTAAACACTGCAATACTTAGAGTACAGAGGGAGATGACGCGGAAAGAGCTACGACTGGCCCCACACAAGACAGAAGCGGTAGTTCTGATAGGAAGAAATACGCTACACGAAGTAACCATAGATATCAATGGGGTGCAAATAACAACTTCCAGAACATTAAAATACTTAGGCGTATATTTCGACAAGAACATGCGCATGACCAAACACATCGAGAGTACAGCTAAAAAGGCAGAAAACGTAACAAAGCACCTCGCCAGATTAATGCCCAACCTTGGCGGAGCCAGGGCTAGTAGACGTAGAATCTTGGCCTCCATAACGGATTCGATTATGTTATATGCAGCACCCATCTGGGCAGAGGCAATAAAATATAAAAAGTACAGATACGTAATGCAGAAGGTGCAGAGAAGAACCCTGCTTAGAATTTGTAGTGCCTACAAAACCACCTCAACGGAAGCACTGCAAGTAATCGCGGGCATTCCGCCGATTGACCTCCTAATAGAAGAACGTTGTGCGGCGCACAGAAACCGACAACAGGGAAAAAAACAACTAAGAGAAGAAACACTCACGAAGTGGCAGAGGAGATGGAACGAAATGCAAGAGAAGGCCCAGTGGACAAAGCAAATTATTCCGGACATAAGTAAATGGGTGAACAGAGCGCATGGCGAGATAAATTATTACGTAACTCAGGTAATCGGCGGACACGGTTCCTTCGGGCAATACCTGAAGAGATTTAAAATCCAGGAAGAAGAAGTATGCCACTACTGCGGAGAGATAGACTCCGTGGACCATACAGTGTTTCAGTGCCCAAGATGGACAGCAGTGAGACATACCATACAATTATTAACTGGAGAGGAAATAAATGTTCAGAACCTGACAGACCTGATGGTACAAAGCAGAACGGCATGGGATGCAATTGCTGACGGATTGAGAACGATTATGGTAACAAAGGAGCGAGATGAACGTACTAGGCAGCAGCAGAGACTGGAGAATTAGGACATACAATGACAGAGGGTAAAAGACATGAAAATAGGACAGAACATCTCATAAGGTAATATAAGGGTTTCTTGAAGATATGCTATCGCGATTCCGAGAAACCCATCTACGATACCCGAGGAGTGGTTTTAGTGGGTATACCTAACCCGAGAGAGTAGGGAGTCCCACACCCCCCCGCGAAGACGGGGGCGCCTATAAAAGGTTTCCCTCCTCAAGCAAAAAAAAAAAAAAAAAAAAAGACAGACAGACAGACAGACAGACAGACAGACCGACAGACAGGTAGGCAGACAGACAGATAGACAGGTAGGCAGACAGACAGACAGACAGACAGACAGGCAGGCAGACAAACAGACAGATAGACCGGCAGGCAAGCAGGTAGTCGGACAGGCGAGCAGGCACGCAGGTAGGCAGGCAGACAGGCAGGCAGGCAGGCAGGTAGGCAGGCAGACAGACAGACAGACAGACAGGCAGACGGACAGGCAGGCATTCTTAACACCATTTATTGTACAGATTGTGAGCAGTAATAGAAATAGGTGTGAGAGAGATACCTGTACCAGTTAAGTATAAGTGTCCAAAATGTAAAGGGGTAACCGATCAAGAAGGACGAAAATGTATTGCTTATATTGCACGAACATATGAAAGAAAACAGTGGTGGTAAACATTATCCTCAATCATATTTCAGACAATTCTAGCGAATAACTGAACTCAGCTTGGTGGACGCTATCGTCATGAATTTGATTCTTATATATACATCTAACAATTCTGATATCTATCATTTGATAAGAAACTGTTGACGTGTGAACTAGTTTGAATCTGTCAGTCTCTCTAACTGTCTAACTGACTGTCTACCTGTCTAGCTGTCTACCTGTCTACCTGTCTAGCTGTCTACCTGTCTACCTGTCTAGCTGTCTACCTGTCCGCCTACCTATCTGCCTGCCTGTCTGCTGCGTAATTAAACAACGAAGCCATTGTTTGAGAAATGTGCAAGGTTGCAAAAATAAACCGGTTGTCTGGAGTTTCTGCACAGGTCAGCGCGGGAGTCTGCGCGGAGGTTTCTGCACAGTTTTGGCGGTAAATTCAAATTCTGTCTAGGTTTTGGCGGGAAACTCAAATTATGATCAGGGATTTGGCGGGAAATTTAAATTCTGCGTGTTGTCTGGGGTTTCTGCACAGGTCAGCGTGAGGGTCTGCGCGAGGGTGTTTGCGCATGCTTGGCGGTAAAATCAAATTCTGTGCAGGTTTGGCGGGAAATTTAAATTCTGCGTAGGTTTTGGCGGGAAATTCAAATTATGCTCAGGTCTTACAGGTAAACAGATAGGTAGACAGGCAAACAGTCAGACAGGCAGTATGGTTTATGTCTTAATCTGATTTTAATAGTCGATTAGCGTCGAATAACTAAGGTTATTACAGTGCTAACAACTGTGCGCAAAAATTTTAAAATAAAACCCAGAGAATAAGAATTAAATTAAATAAATCCGAGTAAAAGCTATTAGATCACTGCAATACTCTAATTAATAAGGATGGTGAGGGACAGTATAATTTTGAACTTATCTAGATTGGTTAAAAATCAGATGTATGTATAAGAGAAAACTTGTTTAAAAACATTTTGTCAGACAAATTCCTGTCTAGACCTGCGCATGTGAGTCATCGTCTGGGAATGTGCAAGGTTGCTAAAAATAAACCGGTTGTCTGAGGTTTCTGCGTAGGTCTGCGCGGGAGTCTGTGCGGAGGTTTGGCGAAAAATTCAAATTCTGCGTAGGTTTTGGCGGTAAATTCAAATTCTGTCTAGGTTTTTGGGCGGGAAATTCAAATTATAGTCAGTGGAAAAATCTGGGAGTGTACAAGGTTGATAAAATGTATGGGGCCTTTACACCAGATGTAGTTAATGATCTCCATTATCAGTGTCTATAAATTTGGTAGACAGACAGACAGGCAGGCAGACAGACAGATAGACAGACAGACAGACAGACAGACAGACAGACAGACAGACAGACAGACAGACAGACAGACAGACAGACAGACAGGTAGGCAGACAGACAGATAGACAGGTAGGCAGACAGAGTGTGTGTTCGTGAACGGACGTGTTCTGCGAGCGCTGCTAAAGAGCAATAAGTGTGGTTAAGACCGACGCGGGGGGCTTGCCCCAATCGTGATAAAGGGGCTTGCCTCGCGGGGCCCCAGTGACGAATTGTGTGTGGTTGAAGACCTCAGTGTAATAGGATCACAGGAAAGTAGTGAGTGTAGCGGAACTTGCTGTACTTAGAAAAATTTAGGCATCTCGGACTTAGAAAATTTTCATCAAACCGTCATAAGCCAGCGGGCTATTAGGACAACAGGAGGTTGGAGAGGTGATTGTGCGCGTCTTGTTGGAGCTGCTATTCCGGCAAGCGTAAAGCGTGTAGCTCCTCTTGCTTCTGCCACCCTGTTGGCCCGGGAAGGCAAGAACGCGGTAGTTCTAACCGATTGAGACTTTTACCCCCTCCCCCCACCACTATTACCCCTCTCACCACCTTTTTTGAACTTCTGTTCGAAAGTGTTGGTGACCCACAACCCCCCCATAAATCCCCACCAAAATTTCCGAAATCCCCTCCCTTCACCTGTAATAGCCCATAACTTCTGAACCAGAAGGCCAATTTGGACGGGAGTGGTGGCAAACGTTTTTGTGAGACTGCGGCTTTACGTCCACATGAAAATCCCCCCTTTTTTCTACCTCCCCTTTTTATACCCCCAACCTTTCGAAATGGACCATCCTAATATGGAATCGGAGACCGAAATAGAGATAAAGGAACGAGAACAGCTAGAAAGGCAGCTAATGGATAAGTTCGAAAGGAGAACTAGATTGACTAAATCCCCACCCCCCGGTGCAAGTGGTTCACTTAGCAAATGGCTCATCGAGGGAAACAATGAACCAGAAGAAAACGATGGCAGAAGAGCGATCCACGTCGACAATAAGGACGCGGAAGATGGGAAAGGACCAGAAACGGTGGTAGACGCAAGAGCATATAAGAAGCGAAAAATGAAAGGAAGTCCCACTATCGAATCACAATCGAGAGAAAGTGAGCAAAGGCTGAAAACTGCAAATACCTATAAGAGAGTAATTAAAAAAATGCAAAAGAATATAGACACATTACAAGAACATATCTCGGCCTATAACATAAAGAAAGAGATAAAAGAAGCCTCAATTAATTTAAGAAACTTAATGGAACAAATGATGGCCGAGGACATACAAAATTGGCTGGAGGAAGGTACGGCTACATATGATAGAGACAAACCCGTGGTAGAAGCTGAAACACAAACAATAAAGGAAAACGAACAAAGCACGCCTACACTAGCAGTGAACACAAGAGAAATAGCCACGCAAACGGACGACGACAGTGTAAACCTTTTCGAAAACATGGACTACGGAAGCTACAAAAGCATCGTGCAGATGGAATGGGACGAGAAGGTATACACGAACACAAAATTAGAACTAAACAAACCCACAAGATACAATGAAAAGTATGAAAAGGCGATTATCATAGACGCGCACAAAAAGGAAACAAATGGGCTCATAAGAACGTATACAGAGCAATACCCGCAGATTAAGACCCTAATAGAAAAGCAATCGCTGGAATATGGTAAGATCATGTATCTGGAAAATAAAAGCTTTATAACAAACGCCGAGGAAACAGAAGAACGAGAAGAAGCCATAAGTAGACTCTATCTACTGGGAGTCGAAACAAAAAAAGAAGGCTGGACTCTCGATGACATAGAAAAGAACGAAGAAAGGATGTTCAACACCTTTAGGAACCTGAGAAACATTCTGGAAAGAAGAGGAGGCAGAAAAATAGTCATTGCCGACACTACCGAAAACGACGTGATGCGGATGAGGAAAATGACAGAATGTGCTCTACAAGGTAGTCGTATCGAAATAACCTGGGCTGTCAACAGAAAAAGGTACCAACAGCTTAAGAAAGCAGAGGACAAAAATAGGGAATGGATTACACCGAGACCGATACAAAGAACATTGGAAATAAAACCTACAAACCAGACTAGTTCCTATGCAAATATATTAAAAACGATGAGACAAGAAATCAGAATTGACGAGATAGGGATCCAAATCCAGAATATTAGGAAAACTAAAGCTGGAAATGTAAGAATAACGATGAAAGAACAGAAGGACGGGGCAGTTAAGTTGTTCAAAGAAAAAGCATTGGAAAGCCTTAAAGAAAATGCAACAGCGGCAGAAACAGGCCCTCCAAGAAAAGTTGTTGTAATTAGGGATCTGGTGGAAGGGACAATAGCAGAAGACATACAGAAAGCAATAGAGTGTCTACCTGAAATGGAAATATTAGACAAAAGAGACATAAAAGTGAACACACTGAAAGGCACAAGAAGAGGCGATGCTATGGTAGCTACAGTGAGCTTACCCAAAAGAAAGGCAGAACAACTGATTAGAATAGGGAAAATTAACATTGGCTGGCAAAGATGTAAGATAAGCGAGATATTAGTTCCTACAAAATGTCACAACTGTTTATCTTATGGGCATACGAAAAGAGAATGCACAAGTGACAGGAGAACAATGGAAGATACCTGCTTCAAATGCAATAAAAAAGGACATTCTGCAACTGCATGTACAAACCAGCCATACTATTACGTATGCGAAGTAGAAGGCCACCAAGCAGACTCCATGAAATGTGATAAATACCGAGAGGAAGTGAGAAAACTACGAGCCACAACAGAACACAAAAAATCTAAATCCCTAAACAAGATACCAAATGCGGAGCAACCTAACAGTCAGTTGCATTTTTAACATGGACCTAAAACTTATCCAAACAAATTTAAACAGAAGCGGCCCCGCGCATGACCTGCTATCGCAGACTGCGCTGGAAATGCAAATTGATCTTGTTGCGGTGTCAGAACCAAACATTAAACACATCGAGAAGGGACAATGGTTCTACAGCAAGAAAAAGAACGCAGCAATAAGAAACTATCCGGGAATGAATCCAGGAAATAAAAGGATCACCAAAAGCGGATGTGGAGATGACTTTGTCTGGATAAGCATGGGGGACATAGTACTATACAGCTGTTACTGCTCACCAAACATACATGACGACCAGTACAAAACAATACTAAACGATCTGCGGCAAAATATACACACACAAGGTAGTCGCAAGATACTTATCGGAGGTGATTTTAATGCGAAATCAAAACTGTGGGGCTCTACCGTAGAAGACAGGCGAGGGAAAATCCTAGCAGATTGGTTAGCTGCAGACGATCTGCAAATCCTCAACACGGGGGAGATACCTACATACCAAAAGGGAGACAGGTCCTCTTGCATAGATATAACATTTTGTACTTCAAACATTAGCAGAAGGGTTCGAAATTGGAGGGTGATGGAAATAGAAAATCTGAGCGACCACAGAAACATATATTACGAAGTGGAAAAACAAAGTAATGGAATGAACACGACTGGATACCAAGATGTTTCGCACGGATGGAAGTTGAAGCCGGAGGCAATGGAATACTTTGCAACAAAGTTAGATCAAAACATAGAGGAACAAGAACGAACACAACAGGAAATAACACCAGAAGACCTTGTTCAACAACTACAAACCACATGCGACCAGACACTGCCAAAAAGAACAAAGGCACGCGTGAGAAGATATGCCTACTGGTGGAACGACAGGATAGCAGAGGCGAGAAAACAGTGCGTGGAAAAGAGAAGAGAGATGACGCGGAAAAATAAAAAGCCAAACGTGACCGAGGAGGAAAAACTTAGGTGCAGAAGACAATACCAGGCCCAACAACAAACACTCAAGAAAGCGATTTGGAGCGCCAAAGAAGAGGCATGGAAGAAGGTTTGCCAAGATATTGATGACAACGTATGGGGGGAGGGCTATAAAATAGCCTGCAATAAGTTTAGAACCCACCCGAAAATACAATTAACACAAGAGGAGATGGAAAAGGAGGCAAACAAACTGTTTCCAAACAAGCCTAAACAGAGATGGGAGGAAATAACCAGAGACCTGCCAGAAGATAACCCGGTACCATTTAGCGAAGGGGAGATTCTAAGAGCTGCAAGTAAAATTAAAGCGGGGAAAGCTCCAGGACCGGATGCGATACCCGGAGAAATAATCAAGGTTCTGATTTACAGACAACCGCACTACGCGCTAAAAGTATACAATAGGCAACTAAGCAGGAGGGAATTTCCAAACCCATGGAAAGTGGCCAGACTAGTTCTCTTAGAAAAGCCGAAAAAAAACCCAGACGAGTCACAAACGTACCGTCCGCTGTGCATGCTGGATACGGCAGGGAAGTTACTGGAACGACTGATCTGCGAGAGACTGCAGGAGGAACTGGACGAGAGAGGGGGACTATGTGACAGACAGTTTGGTAACCCTGGATGTAGAGAACGCCTTCAATAGCGCCCCGTGGCGCGCAATAGTGCAGGAGCTAAGGGACAGGGAAATCTCTACATACCTGATACAAATAATATGCAGCTATTTCACAAACCGGAAGCTGAAAATAGGTCGAACAGCAGACAAAGAAGTAACCTGCGGTGTTCCACAAGGATCGCTAATTGGACCACTATTATGGAACATTTTCTATGATAGCATACTGAAACTTGATATGCCACAAGGAATAGACCTAGTGGGATATGCAGACGACCTAGCAATAGTGGCCTGTGGACGAACAGGTGAAGTCATTACAGAAGCACTAAACACTGCAATACTTAGAGTACGGAGGGAGATGACGCGGAAAGAGCTACGACTGGCCCCACACAAGACAGAAGCGGTAGTTCTGATAGGAAGAAACACGCTACGCCACGTAACGATAGACATAAATGGGCTGCAAATAACAACAGCCGGAACGCTAAAGTACTTAGGCGTGTACTTCGATAAAAACATGCGCATGACGAAACACATTGAGACCGCAGCTAAAAAGGCAGAAAACATGACAAAGCACCTCGCCAGACTAATGCCCAACCTTGGTGGAGCCAGGGCTAGTAGGCGTAGAATCTTGGCGTCAGTAACAGACTCGATTATGCTGTATGCTGCACCCATCTGGGCAGAGGCAATAAAATACAAAAAGTATAAATACTTGATGCAGAAGGTGCAGAGAAGGACCCTGCTCAGAATCTGTAGTGCCTATAAAACCACCTCAACGGAAGCCTTGCAGGTAATTGCGGGCATACCGCCGATCGACCTTCTAATAGAGGAAAGTTGTGCGGCGCACAGGAACGGACACCAAGGGAAGAAACACCGGAGAGAAGAAACCCTCACGAAGTGGCAAAGGAGATGGAGCGCGATGCAAGATAAGGCCCAGTGGACAAAGAAAATCATCCCGGATATAAGAAAATGGGTGAACAGAACGCATGGCGAGACAAACTACCACATAACTCAGGTAATGGGCGGACATGGCTCATTCGGACAATACCTGAAGAGATTTAAAATCCAGGAGGAAGAAGAATGCCACTACTGCGGAGACATAGACTCGGTGGAACATACAGTTTTTCAGTGCCCAAGGTGGACAACAGAGAGACATACCATGCAACTAATAACTGGAGAGGTAATAAACGTTCAGAACCTGACAGATCTCATGGTACAAAGTAGAACAAAGTGGGATGCAATTGCTGACGGATTGAGGAGAATTATGGTAAAAAAGGAGCAAGATGAACGTACTAGGCAGCAGCAAAGACTGGGGAATTAAGACATAAGTAACAGATGTTAGAATATAGAAAATGAGGACAGAACATCTCATAAGGTAATATAAGGGTTTCTTGAAGTTATGCTATCGCGATTCCGAGAAACCCATCTACGATACCCGAGGAGTGGTTTTAGTGGGTATACCTAACCCGAGAGAGTAGGGAGTCCCACACCCCCCCGCGAAGACGGGGGCGCCTATAAAAGGTTTCCCTCCTCAAGCCAAAAAAAAAAAAAAAAAAAAAAGACAGACAGACAGACAGACAGACAGACAGACAGGCAGACAGGCAGGCAGACAAACAGACAGATAGACAGGCAGGCAAGCAGGTAGGCGGACAGGCGAGCAGGCACGCAGGTAGGCAGGCAGACAGGCAAGTAGGCAGGCAGACAGACAGACAGACAGGCAGACGGACAGGCAGGCATTCTTAACACCATTTATTGTACAGGACAGGCAGGCATTCTTAACACCATTTATTGTACAGATTGTGAGCACTAATAGAAATAGGTGTGAGAGAGATACCTGTACCAGTTAAGTATAAGTGTCCAAAATGTAAAGGGGAAACCGATCAAGAAGGACGAAAATGTATTGCTTATATTGCACGAACATATGAAAGAAAACAGTGGTGGTAAACATTATCCTCAATCATATTTCAGACAATTCTAGCGAATAACTGAACTCAGCTTGGTGGACGCTATCGTCATGAATTTGATTCTTATATATACATCTAACAATTCTGATATCTATCATTTGATAAGAAACTGTTGACGTGTGAACTAGTTTGAATCTGTCAGTCTGTCTAACTGGCTGTCTACCTGTCTAGCTGTCTACCTGTCTAGCTGTCTACCTGTCTACCTGTCTAGCTGACTACCTGTCTAGCTGTCTACCTGTCTACCTGTCTAGCTGTCTACCTGTCTAGCTGTCTACCTGTCTAGCTGTCTAACTGTCTACCTATCTAGTTGTTTACCTGTCTGTCTGTCTGGCTGTCTACCGCTTACATACTTGTGACAATAATGAAAACGAATGTAGCGACAGAACTTATTAAAACTAAAAATATTATAAGACAGAAAGTTCGAGCTCTTAAGGAGGGTAAGTTGGTGCAACAACAGCTCCTTGGTAAATTTTTTAAACCTGTTACCGAACAAATACAAAGTGTTGCAAAAGAAATCAATACAAAAGAGAATCCTCCATCACAATTTAAGCCTTTCAAATTGAAAAAGAAAGAGAAAGTTAAATACAATTATGATGATGATCTTAAAAGAAAAACTAAATACGATTATGACGCGGATGATGACGATGATGAATATATCAATATATCAAATCCTCCAAAACTAGAATTATTTACACCAATACCGGCTGATGAAGTATTGTGTGAATCCACCGAAGATGAACCTAATACAACTATAACAAACAAATTTCAACCGCAAGCTATAAGTTCTTTCTTAGAACAGTATGACGAACTTCCTAGAAAATATGTAAGCAATTATCTTATAGAAAGACCAAATCTAGGGAGGTATGGAATTAGATATGATTTTGATAAAAACCAATTTTATTTTGGTGGAGATGAGCTAGATATAAAGGGATCTGATATAATTGTAAAAAATGTTCGCTATAAAGGTACGCCTGGTTTGTACGAATTACTATTTAAAAACGATCCTCAAATAACTCCAACGTCGACAGATAGAGCAAATTATAATGATATCATAAACAGAACAGGTGCGGCGCATAGAAATTTTGATAAAAATGATCAGAAGGTAGGTTTCAACCAAGCGAAATACAAGAAATTTATAAAATCTAACCTGTCATCATCACTCTCGCCATCATCGATATCGTTAAGGACTACAAAGCTTACTGGTAAAGGTATGCAGCAAGTTAGCAATAAACCGTTGGATTATGTTTACTGGGATGATCCGAACGAATTAGTTGATCGATTAAAGTTACTGTATGCCTCTCAAGCATCCGGTCACACAAATCATAGAAATGAAATTGTTAGTATAATAGAAGAGTTAAAAGAGGCGGGAATCATTGAATAAAGTCAGTTCGACAATGTCGAGAGATAAGTTCGGTCGTCACATTCAGCACAGAAATCTATACTTTTACGATGACTGTGATTATTTTAATCTTCAACATAAACGATTAGCCAATCTTCTATTGGAAGAGGATGCTGTCAACAAGACCCTCCTTAACAAAGAACTTAATAAGATTATTTACCGACTTTCCAAACACCAAAACTCTGCTAGTACAAATATAGAAATAGCAAATGAAATTATTGCAGACATTCAAGCTGAAATTGATCAACTCTACTTTTCTCTAAAACTAACTAAACCTCCGCCTAAACCTTCAGTTAGTGAAACTGTCTCATTTAGAGAGGTTCAAAATGACCCGGAAGAAAATAAACAGTTCGATTAAGGCTCAAATAGTAGACGAGTTGCATAAGCCTGCACGAATAAATTTTCGAAGACGTCGTGTAATAGTAAAAGGATTGGATGATCTTCATCAGGCTGATTTAGTAGAAATGATACCATACTCTAAAGTAAATAAAGGTTATCGATATATTTTAGTAATTATAGATGTATTTTCAAAATATGTTTGGCTAGAGCCTATAAAAACCAAAACCTCCAAGGAAGTTACTAGTGCAACTGAAAAAATACTATCTGAAAGCGGTAGAATTCCGAAGAACTTGCAGACAGATCAGGGTAAAGAGTTTTTCAATAAAGATTTTCAAACACTAATGAATAAATATAAAATTAACCATTTCTCAACATTTAGCTCAAAAAAAGCGTGTGTCGTTGAAAGAGTAAATCGTACACTTAAATCTATTATGTGGAAGATGTTTAGTTTGCAAGGTTCATACAAATGGCTTTCTCTATTATCTCAAGTCAGTCACACCTACAATCATAAAAAACATAGTACAATTGGTAAAAGACCGGTTGATGTGAATAAGAGTAATGAGAAGGAAATTCTCAATCAAGCCTATAATCATATAAAAATGACCGATTTAAGTAATGTAAAATTTAAGGTTGCTGATCCTGTGCGAATTAGCAAATATCGAACAATATTCGATAAAGGATATACGCCCAACTGGACTAATGAAATATTCACAATCGATCAAGTTAAATTAACTAATCCTATTACCTATCTACTAAAAGATGCTTCCCATCGGTCTATTCAAGGATGTTTCTACGGTCTTGAGCTTCAAAAAGTTAAATATCCAGACATACATCTCGTTGAACGTGTAATAAAACGAAAACGTAACAAAGTATTTGTAAAATGGCTTGGATTTTCAAATCAGCACAATAGCTGGATTGATGCTAAAAATATTGTCTAAATTACCACGTTGTGATGACTCATCACTTAATTTTCATCGGTGCTATATAAACCTGATGTGCTGTAGTATTTTTATCATTCTCCTGTACACGTTCCTTCCAAAAACATGGCAGATTTCAACCAGAAACTTTGCAACTTAAATGAGGTTAAAGAGTGGGGAAATGTACGAGATTTGAAGATTGACGAAAAATATCTAATAATAAATGTGTATCGATGTTCGACTAAATACGGCAATAAAGTGGCGGTGGAATTGGACAACTTCAGATTCATTCTACCAGCACGCTACGATTGCCTAACAGATGCTGACTTGCAACAATTAGGAAAACGTCGCTACAATATCATCTCGGGTGGCAAGTGTGGGAGCAGCACGAAACTTGTCTTCGAGGAAATCGTTCAGACAGAGATGACATCCGTAGCACAATAAATAGCTGATATGTATTTATAATAATTTTTATACATGTATGTTTTAGGTAAATAAATACAAATATATTTACATTGTTGTTTTATTACACCATTGTGCCCGATTACAGGAACATGCCAGGTTGGCCGAGTGGTCTAAGGCGCCAGATTTAAGCTCTGATTCCCTAAGGGAAGCGTGGGTTCGAACCCCACACCTGGTAATTTTTTTTTGTTTGTCTAACAGACATCAGTACTTGACAAATTTATTTCAAGATCATTTTTGCAGATCAACACATTTTAATCTCTAGACTCATCAACTGTATTAGCAAAAACTTCCAACTGTGTTGATTTTTCTAAAACAATGGATTTCTTTGTTTGAATTTTTTGCAGATCAACACATTTTTTTAATCTCCAGACAACAATAGCTTCATTGTTCTCGAATTTCGTGCTGATTTTAAAACAATGGATGCCATTGTTCAACAACATCTTGCAAGAATAGACATGTCTGCGTACTCAGACGATGACTCACATCCGGTCGAGCCTGAGAAAAATTTGATAAGGGTAACAATAGCTTCTGATTTACTGATAACATCCTGCAAGAATAGACATGTCTGCATCCCAGACGCTTTTAGCCAAGTTTCAAACCAGAGGCCAATGACCGAGGCCCGTGAGCTTGACCCCGGCTAGACCCGTGACCTTCGGCTAGACTTAGCCAAGTTTCAAACCAGAGGCCGCCACGTGACACTTAGCCAAGTTCCAAACCACCGGAAGTGCGCCAGAACGCCTCTAGGTACTCTACTTATATCAAAAGTGTCTGTAATCGCGAATAGAAAATCCACAGAGGAAGATGCTCCCGCTAACGTATACTGCCTTCTGTATTATCTAAAAC
>CALNHX010013309.1:0-18276 GCA_940337035.1 Agriotes lineatus
ACAAATATATTTCCTAGTTACTTGTTAAATTTGCTTACAAAAAATAACGTGTTCATGCTTACAACACGAGAAATAATAACGATTTTCATCAATATTTAAGAAAGGAATTCTAATGGTCAACGCTTTACCAAAAGAAATAAAAGCAGCAACTAGTGTAAACAATTTCAAAATTAGATATAAAAAATGGATATCAAAGCAACAAATAAATCTACCTAAATTAACAATGTGATTTTCGTGTAATATTTATATCTAGTTTCTTAACATATTTATTTTAAACTTCTTTGTTTTACCTTTTATTCTATCGAGAGATCCAAAAAAAACTGTTCCTCAGCGGGCTGTGGAAATTCAACGTATGAATAATATGTTGGCGACACTGTACGTCAATGTCAAATTCGAGGTTATCAGGTTAGGTTTTCCGTCAGTTATGACACAAAATGACGCAAATATCCTAACCTGCTAACCTCGAATTTGACATTGACGTATAGTGTTACCAACATATTATTCATACGTAGAATTTCCACAGCCCGCTGAGGAACAGTTTTTTTTTTGGATCTCTCGATATATGTAAATTATGGTTTGCGGAAAGTTTGTTCCCCACATTTCGTTCCCCACATTTCGTATACCACATTTCGTTCCCGGGATATTTCGTCTCCCCACATCTCGTACCCGAAAACTTCGTTCCCAAGCGAACTCAATTTGTCTCCTAGATTACAGAGTGTTGAAAAACGAGTGCAGTGATCAGAGTGCAGTGAGAAAAACGAAAGATATTTTAATTTATTTATTTATTATAATAAACTTATAAGAACTATATACAGTATGACGCCAGGTTGAGTTTACAAAAGGGAATTACATTTTATTTTTAGTTTTACATAAAAATGTTATAGGAATTATAATTCCTGTAGAGAATTTTAAGAAAATTTTCAGTTTTTCCAAGTCGGCCTTGACAGTTAAGCAAAAACTGATTTCTTCTCAGGTAAACTACCCTTTTTGTTCATGATACAGCAAAATATTACTAAGAAAAGTTGTCCAGAATGAGAAATTATGGCCCTATACAAAATATCAGAAAGATACTTAGATTAAACCGTCATTTTTAATAAATACAATTTACTTTGTTCTTATAAGTTTATTATAATAAATAAATTACTTAAAATATCTTTCATTTTTTAACTGTATTCCGATCGCTGCACTCGTTTTTCAATACCCTGTAATCTAGGGGACAAATTGAGCTCGGTCGGGAACGAAGTTTCCGGGTACGAGATGTGGGGAGACGAAATATCCCGGGAACGAAATGTGGGGTACGAAATGTGGGAGACGAAATGTGGGGAACAAACTTTCTGTATCCCGTAAATTATGATCACTTTAATGTAATAATGTATGGTTGCAACGCTATCCGGGGCTTCGTATTAATCTCAAGTTTATATTTAATTTGGAAAGTGCCCCTGTAGCATTATCAATTATGCCCTTTTAAGAATGGTAGCCCTTGTTGGGTCCAGGTCCTGATTACTCACACTTAGACTGATTTAAAGAAACAGGTTTGACTACTATATACATTTATTCCCTACTAATGTACATAACTAAAATAAAATGAATGTGTTCTTCGTATAAAGTTACAGTTTAATTGTATTTGATTTTTCGTCCTGGTTTTCGGAGACGGTATGCCACCTCGTGTGCACCGATGTATGCCCGTGAGCTTCGACGTATAAGGCCTGCGAGATCAAGTTGGTACAACTGGAAACCAAAATAAAAATTAAATATGTCAATGCGTGTCGGTGTAAACAAAAGGAAAATTCTGATTTATTTTAATTATGAAGTGACTGGATCAGAACTATAGTTTGTTTAAATTAAATACACATCTGTACACGTGCAACTCTCAGTGATATGTTAAGAGTGCAGTCGACCTTTGACCGTGGGTCAAAATTCCTTTCGAGGTTATCTTATAGAACGGTGCGTGTGAAGGCCGCTATAATATAAGCTATCACAGGGTAAGTATCGAATCTATACAACGGTTTACTATCTTTCACAGGAAAAGTGAACTGATTCTAACATTTGCAAATATTTAATGCAAATGAAGTTTGCTTTAAAGTACTCTGAAGTATATGCAACGTTAATTGTATTCTGACAGGTGTTTTGTGGCTTTACTGAATTTGAATTTATTGCTATTTCAACGTTCGTGGATGTTGTATTTGAATGTTAGCTTTATTCCTACGGAATGAAGTCAATTGAAACTCGCCGATATCCCAGCCAAGTTCAATTGGGGTTTATTCGTTCCGTAAGTTTACCTGGATTGCTCGTCTACGAAATTAAGTTATTTTGATAGCCCAAATATAAGCTTAATTTGCATGCGAACGCTCGTGACAAATTTTACGGAATTGTAAGAACAAAACTTACACAACCCGATTCCCAGATTTGTGTATAATAAATTTATTGTTTTCAATTTACGAATAAATCCTAATAAACGCAGTCCGAGTCCAGAAATACGTTTATATAGGCAGGTACCTGGGGAAAATCGAGTTAATATTTCGAATTCTTCAGGTCGGTTTCTGGTCTGAGTTTGGCTGAAGGCCCTGGTTAATTTAGGTCGGAGATCCGGGATGGTTTTGCGGCGCCCGCCGCTGAGGGCGGCTGGAAGCCCGCTTAACTTCTGGTCAAGATCTCCTCGAGTCCGCTGCTCGAATTTTGTTTTAAACGCGGCGATCGGCTTTCGGGACTTTTCGATTATTAAGGAAGGACTGCGCGGAGAATCGATTCTCCGTACCGCTCGCGTCGATCGAGGGGCTAGCGCTAATCTTGCCAGTTCGAGCGTTTTGAAAAATTTCCATTGTTGTAACGTTCATTGTTGGCCTAGACGAAAATTAAGCGCTATTAATTTTAAATTAACTTTGATCGCGCTTAATTTGGAGTGAAACGTTACATGTTAGCCTGTACTTTATTATTGTACTGAAATAGCGAAAAGCTAAATACAGGGCCATTATTATTAAAAATCGTTCTCAATTATTTGGTGTGGAAGTGTGGTGAAGAACTATGGAACATAAAATACAGAGTTTAAATGTACCTACTAGCATGGTGTAAAGAATACAAGGTGTAACGTTCCGCAGAACGGAGGCATTGTGGGCGGAGCCAATAAGAAATGCACTAAGTGTTGTGAGTCTTGTTATATGTTTGGCACTACTGAAGTGCATTGTTGGTGACGCTGTCTATGTTAAATTAGAGGTTAGGTTTTGTGTCCGTTTGTGTCAGACTAACGAAAAACCTAACCTGCTAACCTCGAATTTGACATCGACTGACAGTGCCAGCAACAATATACGATCGCGGCTATAATGTGTTTTCTGAGTAAGCTCATTGGGAATTGCTTGACTTCTCCCTTCTACTTTTTGAACTACTGCGCATCCCGGGAACGTTTCACCTTGTTTTCTTTACGTTTACACCATGCCTACTAGCAAACAAAAATAATGAGAAAGTTAACCATACCTTGAGAACAGATTTACAAAGATAGACTTTTGTTATAAGAAATGTTGTGACAAAAGAAAAAGGAAATACATTATTGCGTGACGTTTCAGGTATACAAGAAAAGAAAACGAAGAACTAGTTGCGAACAAAACGTAACGTTCCTAGAAGAAACATATATTCAGTCAAATAGAGTACTTGCAATGGTTGACAGTTTTAAAGGAAAACGTATTTAATCAAAGTCAAATTGGATACATTTCACGTTAAACAAAAAAAAAATTATTTAATTTGGATCTAGAACAAAAGAATGATATAAATAAGCCAACCAGCATTCAGAATTTATCAAGTGACGCGAAACCTAGTTTGACGTCAGGAATAAGTAAATGGGGTGAGGTTACCGCTGAGAGACAGTTAAGTAGAGGACTGTAGATTTATTCAGTCTCACCGGAGACTCAAAACTCTATTGTCTCACTCTAACACGTTATATCGCAATTATATCGCGCTCTGTCCCACTTATTACATTTGACATTTCAAAACCTCTTGCAGCAGAAAACCTCCGTTTGCTACAGTTTCCGTTATTGTGTACTGTATAAATATCTTTTCTGGGGCTAGTATTTTTACAGTTTAGAACTATACACCAATGATAGCAAGAATATTTGTCCTTCGGACATTTCTACCTTATGGAACAGCAATGCAATTTTCCGTTGCTTGCAGTAGATTTACTAATACAAACGTGCTTCTTTACTGATCTGTGACGTCATGGAGAAGATGTCATGCTGAGGCGTATTCGGGCGAGTTTTAGTAGGTTTAAATTAAATACGCAATAACTTCTTAATATAGCCTTAAGGAAAAATATTGTATGACACCTCATTCATACGGCTTTAAAGAATACATTTACGTTGATTTTGTTAAAACAGTGCAAGAATCCTATTACGAAGTCGGGAAGTGTTGGCAGTCCGATGATGAACCAGGTGTTAATAAGAGTGAAAGATCTGACCAACAATACACTGTGGTACATGCTGGTGGGTTATATGCCGTTCTTAAAAATGCATTATTGATTTTTAAATCTAAAACCAAATCTGGTAATTTTCACTATCAATACGGGATTGTCGAGACGCATTTGTAAACGTTCTGGGTATTTCAAAGAAGTGAGGGAGGGAAAAATAAAATATCAGATGAGAGAAGACAAACAGTAATAGACCAGATTAACCGAATTCCTAAATATGTGAGTCATTATCGTCGACAGGAGAACGGCGAAGCTCTATTTTTGGCCCGGAAATGACTTTAACGCTCATGCACCGCAAATATAAAGAAGACAGTGTACAGTGACGCCTACAATTGGCCTAACGGCTGTTGGCGGAGTGCGGAATAAAATAAAATAAAAATATAAAAATAAAGACGTCGAGAACCCTGTTAGCTTTTCAGTATATAGGATTATCTTCGTAACTGAATTTAATTTAAAATTCGAGAAACTTAAAAAGGACACGTGCAATACCTGTGACACTTACCAAGCCAAAATACAAAGTTCACAAGATGAGGAGACAAAAAGAAAGTTAATAGAGGAACATGACTATCACATACAAATGTGGTAAGGTGCTAGAAGAAAAAAGAAAAACGATATGAAAATGGCCTTAGAAATCGAATGGCTAGAATGATCTTGAGAAAACTTTGCCCCTTCCACGCCTTCCAACAGGAATTTTGTTTTATAAAAGACAAATATGGTTATATAACTTAGGCATACATTCTGGAACCAATCAAAAGCCATATTGCTATGTATGGATGGAGAATGAAGCAAGTCGTGGTGCACAGGAGGTAAGTTCCTGTCTCTTAAAACACATTAAAATAATATGTCCGAAAATGTGACGGAACTGATACTAGGGGCAGATTCGTTGGGGAAGGGGCAAAAACGTAACATTAAGCTTACCCTAATGATGAAAGCTGCACTTGAATCCCATCCTTCATTAAAAAAAAATTTATTCGTTTCTTAATATCAGGACACAGCTTTTTACCCAATGGTTCCGATTTTTCGGATATAGAATGCGCCTTGAAACATCAGCAACGCTTGTATTTGCCAAAAGACTATCTTGCTGTTATGAAGACATGCGGAAAGAAAAATAAGTTTGATGTAACAAAAATGAACAGCTTTGATTTTTATGGCTCAGCTGAGTTGGAAAGAAAATCTGCAACCGAAAAATCCACACCAATAAATAGTAATTTATTATACAAGACGATAAAGTTAAATTTTATCAACGAGTGAATCGTTTAACGTCGAGACGAAGTCGAGACGTTAATGATTCAAGAGTGGATAGAAATAACTTTATAGTCGTGTATGATACAATATTTTTTTCTATAGCAAGAACTTTAACAATTTCAAAAGAAAATAATGACAGTCAATCACATTTCAAAATGTCAGTAGCTAGATTGGGTTGCTACGATAATACGAAGCTGTCATATTTAATTTAAACAAAAGTTAGAAAATTAAATTACTTTATCTATCCTTGATGTTAAAGTGCTACTTACTTGACCTTTTGTTTTGAGTTGATAAAAGCACACTTTAACATGTGCTATAGAAAAAAAATTAGTTGGTTAAAAACAAGAGAAGTAATGGTAGATAGATCAAAACCATTTAGTATCTTTATGAAACAGAATTTCACAGACGAAACATATTCTGAAATTGACATTCGTGAAAACAGGTAGGAAAACCTGTTTAAATTTTAATACACCTTTGGTCAGATTATGGCCTGATGGAAAATCTATTTCAGTTCCAAAATTAGCTGATATAAAATCTGTAATGCATCTAATACCAGCTGACGCTAAAGGTTATTACGAAAACTTAACTGGAGATTTGGAGCTATTAGTGGATGATGTTGATGGATACACTGGTGCACTGGATTTTGAACTTGAGGATGTAGTAGAATAAGTTTTCAAATTAATAAATTCGACATTATTTTTAATTTTTGTAATTCATTCTAAATAAAAAATGAAAAAAAAAACCGGAAACTTAACTTTCTTTAAAATGCAGAAAGGAACTAACCCACAAACGATTTTTTTTATCAAGTTTACAAAATATTTAAGAAAAAACAAAACTTATTTTAAAAAGACCATGTATTTATCTACGATATGGCGTACTAGTGAACTTTTATTTTGATATCAATAATTTAAAACATTGCATAAACTTTGACTTAAGATATCTCAGTTTGTGAGTGATGTGGCTTGAGTCCTTCCTGCAAAAAGCCTCCCAATATGGCATGGCTATGCGGGGGAACGCTGAAATTTGGCACAGTATTGTCAAGTCCAAGTATTCAACGTATGATGAATTTAGAGTACTCTTCACGGAACAATATTGTAGCAACTCGCACCAAGCCCAGGTTAGGACGGAATTAACACCAGGGAAGTACATTGATAAAGGAGGTTCTCGAATGATTTACGTCATGCACAGGTTCAACAAAGCACAATATCTTACACCAAAGCTGTCAGAGGAGGAAATTATACAGCACCTGTCAAGGCACCTTGAAGCCGAAATTACAAGAGCAGTGGCAGTACAGAATGTCAAGACGCTACGAGATTTCCTGGAAATAGTGAGAAATTACGATCTGGCAGTGTATAACGAGAGAGGAGATAATCGAACATCGGAACGTCAAAATTATACCCTAGCAGCACACTATATACCAAGGATATTAATTAGTAATGTCTATGGGATAAATTAATGTCACACTTTTAAATATTGGCCATATATATAAAAATACATCAATACTATATCTGTTGCCGATCTTACCTAGATGTTAACCGCAGATATCTGCTGAATATATCTTACAAATATCCCTCGGATATTTTTTAAGGATGTATGTATATACTAGCAATCGGTATTCGCCAGATATAGGTCGCGTAAATCTGCTGGAGATATCATGCAAATATCCGCACTATATTGGCAACCAATATGCTCTATATGTTAACCGCGCACATCTTCTGAATATATCTCACCATTATCAGCTTAATATTTGTAAAATGTGTATACACAATATTAGCAAGAAATATTCTCTAGATGCCAGTCGCCTAGATCTCCTATATATATCTTACAAATATCGGTAATTTATTTATAATAGGATGTACACCGTATATTGCCAAACCATCTAAACCGAGTGTCCCGAACAATTTTATTCATCTCGCTCGCTATTGGGAAATTGATGAAAGTAAGACAAATGAGATTGGTTAAGTTAGACAAGTTGCATAATTTAGGCTTTTTCAGATGCCGTTTACTGATTTGTAATTTGCTGGGTACTTCCTGAAATGTCTTAAAAAACAACTGAAAATCAATTTTTGTTTTTTCAAATATTCCAATATTTAAAGAGTACATGTGGAAGCTATACATTTTATTCTCTGAATCGTGTTCTTATACAGTATGTTTTTTAAATGTTTGAAGAAAACAAAAAATCCAATTTCATAAACTAGTGAAAAATTAAAAATGCATAGACGGATTTTGGAAAGGCCATAAATTATGCAACTTTTTTCTATTACAACCAACGTTTTCATTTCTCATCATTATCAAAATATCCCAGTAGTGAGCTAGATAAAAAGAATCGCTCGATAATTATTACTTTGATTTATTTTACTTGTCTGAAACTGAATATTGAAACAACATGCTTTGTTAAATATCCTGTTTATGTCTCGTTGCACTATCAACTATATGCTTTTTATTAGGTGCTGTTCAGTTGATATTAAAAAACTGGCGTTAATGCTATTTGCTCTTTATATAACACAGTCTATTATATTATGTAGGTATAAGAAATATAATAACATTATATTCTTCATTAAAATTGTTACACTAATTGTCAACAACATTTATTAAATTTTTTTACACATATATATTACATTGCAGTTTGCCTTAGCGTTCTATCTTTGGAATTTGCTAGATATAGAGCTACGGATTTTCGGATTTCCACCTCAGTAGTAGTGGGGTATCTTTGCCTACTAGCATCTGAAAAAAATACATAATATGTATTAATTTGAAGTTTACTTGGCACATTTTACAATTTTCCCACATACACCAACCAGTGTGTTACTATAATATAATATTTAGAAAAACAAGCAATGGAAATTCATTACAAAAATGGGAAAAGTTAATGTTGCCAAAGCAGCAGTAGCAAAATGTAATTATAAAATCAAATAGGCTTTGTTTCGGGTGCCACTAACTACGGACTGTTTCCAAATTACCTACGAAAAATGGGTGTAGGTACTGATTCTGCAGGAAAAGAAAAAGAGAAAATATAGTTCCGGAAATTCTTGTGCTTAAATTTATAGCAGAATCTTGTTGATCAATAGTTCGATTTAATACTACTGTAGCATTTGTAGAAATCTGAATAACTTCAACCTTCCGTGCAATAGTTCGTTTTATAAGTGACTTTTTGCTTTCCTATATTTAAACGACATTGTTGGGGTAATAGATTAATTAATACTTTTAATAATTAAACTTACCTCTACTGGTTTTCTTAAACACAAAAAACACTTTTTGGGGACTTCCACAAAAATTTGTAGTTGCAACGCAAAAGCTAAAACCAAACTGAACACTAGAAAGAAATTCACCCTCCATTATGAGAAACTCGTAAGGAAGATGCTATTTCTAAGAACTAAGTACCTGTTTTAAGCTGGTTACAAAAGCAGCAGGTAGTTTTCTCTCTTACTCTGTAACTGGGTGCTTTTTAAACGGGAACAAATTTCGGATTCGCTATGTCTATTCCGTTAAAATATTTTTTGAATGCACTTTTCAATTGTTATGATTTTAGCATTCAAAGTTTTGTTTTAGAAACGTATTATTGCTTGTAGGTAGCATATAAATGTATAAAGTGAAATATTTATTATTTAGAAACTCAAATCAAATCAAATATTTGCATTTCTTATTTTTATCTATAAAAATCTAATGGTACGCTTATGACAAACAACTCGATTAACATTTGAAGGTAAAAGAAACAATAAAAGTCAGCAAATATAATAAATAGGTCTTCGACTTAAAGAATGCTTAAGCAAAAATGGGCTATTATAATTAATGGCTTTATCTAATACTGCTCAGCCAAGCCCTTAATTATAACAACACATAATTATTTAAAACAAAAATTATTGTAAACAACAAATTAACTCAAAACTACGATTTACGTTCCCACGCATTATTAACTTAACCTCTTCACTTGCGAACTACAAGCATCCTAAATTGAAAACAATAGAGAGATTTATATTAAAGTACGTAAGTGACAGGTGATACATTATCAAACTTAAGATGTGTATCATATAATTATTTATCAATGTATTATACAATAAATATCTACATATATTTAAGTTTTGTAGATTCTGCATATTTTTAGAAATTCTTAATTTGCATAAAATATAAGTATTGTAAAATTTTTGCATTCAAATCAAAATCTTATTACTGTTGAAATAAAATATTTGGGATCGCCGGGTATCTCAGTAGAAGTGGAGGCAGCTCGGCGGCCATTTTGTTTTTAATTGACCTAATTAATTTGATATCAAATTAATTGACCTAAGGGGACCTAAGGGATTAGCTACCGAATTACGCGGATTAGCTACCGAATTACGCGGATTAGCTACCGAATTACGCGAATTAGCCGCCATTTTGTTTTTAATTGACCTAATTAAATTGATATCAAATTGATTAGCTACCGAATTACGCGGATTAGCTACCGAATTACGCGAATTAGCCGCCATTTTGTTTTTAATTGACCTAATTAAATTGATATCAAATTGATTAGCTACCGAATTACGCGGATTAGCTACCGAATTACGCGAATTAGCCGCCATTTTGTTTTTAATTAACCTAATTAAATTGATATCAAATTGATTAGCTACCGAATTACGCGGATTTGCAGCCGAATTACGCGAATTGGCCGCCATTTTCTTTTTAATTGACCTAATTAATTGGATTTAGTGTCCAATTAAATTGATTGACCTTTTTGATATCATTTTAATTGACCTAATTATTTTAATCGATGGAATTAATTAAAGGCGCCATCTTGGATTTAATTACAGTGTTGCCAATTTATGTTCTGTCTCACGAACCTCTCTTTCTAGTGTATTTGCGGCGTTGTCGTTTTGTATGTCTTTCTCTCTTATACCTGTAATTGAAGGTAGCTATGTCTCACTCTTCCTTATTGAGTAGCCTACCCTCTCTCTCGCTCCCATTGCGGGGCGGCCATCTTTGTTTTTTTCTTTCTCTCTTCGTAGCGTATGTTGTTCCCCTAGTCAGGTTTTTTATACAACCATGATTGAATGCCTGCGATTTTAATTGACGAAATCATTCGGGAAACATATAACTTTAAAATTGTTATTTTAACATGTAGTTTCCTGGTCGAAATAGAACGGTCAGCATCAAATTTATGTGCGATGAATGCTGAGTCTTGTAAAATTTCCTGTCACAACCTGCAGCGACAGACCGGTCGAGGACAAAGGAGTTGACCGTCAACTTTGCAAGTCCCTGCCTGTATGTAGTAAACAAAGTCACAGCGCAGCTGCAATATGAGTTTAGTTTAGTCATTCGCTGTTACAACCGTGCTTCACTTACAGATGCATCGAATTTGTTTTAAGCATTTACTGTGTCAACTGTGACCCGTTTACAAGTGCATTGATTTTGTTTTCACCCCGTCTACAAGTGTACCTAAGATGGACCCCAGAACTTCCAGCAGCGGGGAAGTAGCTCGCAATATGGACCATAAAACAAGTAAGAATATGTCGTTTTCTAATAAAAAGCAACGTCGCGCAATGCCGCCTGTAGCAGTCGACACCCAGGAAACTTCACCGCAACTCACCATCACTGCGGAGGACCTTCGAGTGTTTGCTGAGGAAACGATGCAATCCTACGACGTGACCACGAACATGCCGGCCGAGGACCGTCAAACCAGGCGTGAAAAGAAGCGTCTGCTGTGCGACCTCTACGTGCCCCTAAACAACAGCGTAAGTAAAGCGCTGCATCTAGGTCTGGACCCCTATAAAGAATTTGAAGTGGTCGTCAGAATCCTGAAAACGGACATCGGAGCTGGTGTTTCCTTCATGGCCGACGACTTCATAGCTTTTCTGCAGGCGTTGGGGGATGCCCTAGCGACCCACGAACCTTTCAAACTACACCTCCCCGAGCACTCTGTGGAATATGTGGCCAACGATACCTGGAAAATCATCTCCACGGACCCAGCAAATAAATTCGCCATCTACATCACCTACGACACGCTGAAAAATCTGATCCCCATGTATAACCTGGTGGTAATTAAAATTAACGAGCTAAAACGAGTAAAGTGCGCCTTTGAAAAGTTCGGTAGTGCCGTTGCTATGAAGGTCCAGGACCTAGAAAATGTTCGCCTGGACGATTCAATTATTTTTAATACGTTACGTTGTGATTTCGCTAATAACATTATGCTATGAGAACTTGTATTCAAATTTAAAATGTTTGTCGCAAACGAAATTCAAAGCATGATTGATAATGGTGATCTAAAACTGTACAATGTTTAATTTATGGCTTTATATTTATGTCTGTATATATTTATGTAAATAAAAACATGTTAAACCTATTTGCTTTTTAATTATGCGAATAGTGCTGATTTATACACACGGCAGGTTGGCCGAGCGGTAAAAGCGCCGGTCTTAAGAACCGGTCTCGTAAGAGTTCGAGGGTTCAAACCCCACACCTGCCATAAAAAATTTATTTATTATAAGTGTTCTAATTTTAAAATTTAGTTTATTCACGACCGCTCTACTGTAATAATTCCAGTATAAATGCAAACGGAAGAAAATAAAAACGCAATTGACCACAAATTAACATAAATTTGAATAAAACAGAGAATTTCGTTGAAAAATGTTCTGTTTTAGTTTTAAAAACTCCAGTATAAATGCAAACGAACGAAAATAAAAACGCAATTGGCCACAAAGTAACATAATTTTGAATAAAAACACACAATTTTGTTGAAAAAATGTTCTGTTTCACTTAAAATTTTACAAAACTGACATCATGTCACATAAATTATGCAAAAATGGCATTTTAGTTTAACACACGATGAAAATTTAATAAAAATATTGCAATTACGCATCATCTCACTTAAAAATGATCACAATTCGTTTTATAAATCGTTTTGTAAAACGAAAATGATGTAAAAACAGTTTTAAGAGTTAATTCTAAGCATAATTTTGCAAATGTTTTACACTTTTTTCTCTAACGTGTTGCAGTTTTAGCAAGATTTGAATAAAAAACAGCAATTTCTGCAGCAGTTTTAGTAAGATTTGAATAAAAAACAGCAATTTCGCTGAAAAATGTGTTGGTCCACATCATATCACATAAATTTTTACAAAAACTGACATCATGTCACTTGAAATTATACAAAAAACGACATTTTTTACTCAACATACGACAAAAATTGAACAAAAATCACTCAATTACACAGCATCTCACATAAATTTTTACAAAATCGCCTTCATGTTACATAAACTATGCATAATTTTGCAAACGTTTAACAAATAAACCGTAATGTTTTAAAGTACATAACACAATTATGAAATCGTAGCTCAATTTATATGAATTTTCGACACTTTGTATGTGTAAAATAGCTTCAAATACTAATATTTGAATAAAAACACGCAATTTCCAAAGCATTTCGTTTAAAATTTTAGAAAATCGACATCGTCTCCCATGAAAATTTATAAAAATCGGCATCTTGTCACATTAAATTCTGCAAATACGACAAAAAACAATATTTTTATACAACTTTCATTGAAAAATAGTAAAATTTTACGAAAATACGTCTGTGTTGACGACAAATGAAAATAAATTTGAATAAAAGCGCGCAAAAATTACGAAAAGACGTATGTGTTGACGACAAATTAAAATAGATTTGAATAAAAGCGCGCAAAAATTACGAAAATACGTATGTGTTGACCCCCAAAGTAACAAAAATTTGAACAAAAATCACGCAATCACGTAGCATCTCACATAAATTTTTACAAAAACTGACATCATGTCACATAAATTATGCAAAAATGGCATTTTAATTTTAACACACGATGAAAATTTAATAAAAATATTGCAATTACGCATCATCTCACTTAAAAAATTATCACATTTCATTTTACCAAACGATTTATAATAACGAAAATGATGTAAAACAGTTTTAGAGTTATTTCTAAGCATAATTTTGCAAATGTTTTACACTTTTTTATAAAATGTATCGCTCAAAATTAAAAGAAATCACAATTTTTTAAATTATATTACACCATTATGAAATCGTAGATTGATTTTTTGAAATTTTACACTTTGTAGCTGTAAAATAACTTCAAATACTAATATTTTAGCTTTAGATTTTGTAATTATTGCAGATTCGTGAAAAACAAAAGCAAAGTAGAAATAAAAAAAGACAAACACTTTGTAATAAACAAATATATATTGTTCTTATTTCGTATAATACTTAATAATATAAAAATAATTGTAGAGCTGAATGTCTTATTTTCTAAAAATTCGTTAGCAATTTACAAAACTGTAGTTTGAGGTGCACAACATTTCAAATTAAAAAGGCTGCAAGTAATAAAATCAGAAGTCGTTTACATGGGGTCGTAGAACAAATTTCATTGTGGCATTTTAAAGTTTAAGGCGCTCCCAGTCCAGAATTCCATTCGTATTTGATGTCGAGGACCTCTGCCTTATTGATGCAGCAAACTTTTCGAAATTACATTGTGCACGTTTCAAGTCGTTGATTTTAACTACCATCAAATCATACATAGGCAATAAATTTGACAGCGTGTCATACGTCACGTAAAGTGTAAATTTGCTGACGGGGTCCTTTGGAATAATCTTGCAAGTGTCGCTGGTCACATGTTCCACTGTATGTTCACTTAAATCACATTTAAAAGATCCTTGTTTCGCCATCACAAACATGTCCGGTAGAGCCTCCAGAAAAACAATAAACGCATCCGCCGTGAATGAAACACCTAATCCGTCGGTATTCAGAATTCTTGCCACAGGTGAAAAGTTTTTATAAGAATCCAGGCCTAAATGAACAACTTTGCTGGAACTAATGTTTAGAGGCATACAAAAATCACACAATAACCGTTTCTCGCTGAAGATATGTTTGTTCTCGGTCGGGGTGTCCGTTGTTACGTCACAGCTATGCATACCTGTTTGATCCGGCGACGGGCCCCGGGTCTCTTCGTCAACAACCTCTATCTGTGGTGGTAGTAGTGTTGTCCGATGTTGGGTTTTATTTGAAAATTGCATTTTATTACTTGGCTTTGTCTTTTTCTTACATGACTTTGTCCTTTTCTTACATGATTCTGCAATTGTATTGTTTAGAGGCACACAAAAATCACACAATGTCCGCTTCTTCTCACGACGGAGCTGCTTGTCCTCGGGCGGGGTGTCCGTTATTACGTCACAGTGCTGCATGGGCTCCTGCACGACCAACCTCAAATCTTCGCTATGTCCGGTTAGCTGTGACGATGGTCCCAGGGTTTCTTCGTCACCAACTATTATCTGCGGTGATGCTAGCGCTTCCCGGTGTTGGATTTTATTTGAAAACTGCATCTTCTTACTTAGTTTTGTCTTTTTCTTACTTGATTCTGCAATTGATGTCCTGCTGTAAGTTGCGGTTGCATCCTGACAGTTATTAACTCGTCTGGGAGCCATCTTCAGATGCACCAGGTAACAGAGCACAGTCACTTAAAACGAGTCAGTGCGGTATCGGCTTGGACATCTGGTTTTACAAATTTTAAAATAAAAGAGGTGGAACCATTGCGTGCGCCGCATAGCAGACAGGTTGACTCTTGTAAAATTTCAGTGATAACGAATCACGACAAATATTAATAAAACGTCAACTGATGGTCAAGTCCTTCGATAAATATATATCAAACCGGTTTCGAAAATTGCTGGATTCGATTCCCTCACCTGTCATATTTTTTTATATATTTATTATGAAAGTCTTGATTTTAAGCTAGTTTATTCACGACGGTTCTACCAGAACAAACGATTGAGCTCCTTTTCGACTAAAATGGACCAAGAGCGGAAGATGTTGATTGTATCGCCGGAATTTGTCCAACGTCTTAAGTCTGGTGGGAATGCGGAGAAAAATATATTATCACAGCTTGATGACGAAATGCAAAAAGTTTTAAAGTCCAAATTAACTGATCACGATAAATGGGGACAATACAATCAAGTGTTACAACGATTCCTTCATTTCACAAACCAGGCGCGGCAGCCAATCAAAATACCTATTGAAACAAGCAGTAACAGCCTATCAAATGCCGTTATTTTATCTACACTTCCCAAAACTTTTAAGAAAAAAGCTGAAGTTTTCCTACGCATTTTGAGTACCTCAAACGATGTGAGCTGGGATCACAAGGGTACCGTTACTATAAAGGGTGAAGTTTTACCGGCGTCTACCATAGTCGATTTAGTTCACGACACTCTGAGGCCTCGAAAAACTATTAATCCACCCGGACGCCTACAGTTTGCTGATTACATCAAAGACCTTAACGTTGCTAATGTGCTGCTAGCTAAACCTAAACAGCAAAAGAAGCCAACCCCGACTGGCACTACAGGAGAAACCGAAATGGAAACTGATAACTGCGAGTCCGATTTAGAATATAAATTAAAAACACCCGCTACTCACCCAAGTCCACATCAAAAAGGTTCAGTCAGAAGAACGCCGATAAGGAAACGCCTCCAAAAAAGGGCCGTTAGAAAAACGCCTCTAAGGCAGAGGTCCTCAACATCAAATACGAATGGAATTCTGGACTGGGAGCGCCTTAAACTTTAAAATGCCACAATGAAATTTGTTCTACGACCCCATGTAAACGACTTCTGATTTTATTACTTGCAGCCTTTTTAATTTGAAATGTTGTGCACCTCAAACTACAGTTTTGTAAATTGCTAAAGAATTTTTAGAAAATAAGACATTCAGCTGTACAATTATTTTTATATTATTAAGTATTATACGAAATAAGAACAATATATATTTGTTTATTACAAAGTGTTTGTCTTTTTTTATTTCTACTTTGCTTTTGTTTTTCCCGAATCTGCAATAATTACAAAATCTAAAGCTAAAATATTAGTATTTGAAGTTATTTTACAGCTACAAAGTGTAAAATTTCAAAAAATCAATCTACGATTTCATAATGGTGTAATATAATTTAAAAAATTGTGATTTCTTTTAATTTTGAGCGATACATTTTATAAAAAAGTGTAAAACATTTGCAAAATTATGCTTAGAAATAACTCTAAAACTGTTTTACATCATTTTCGTTATTATAAATCGTTTTGTAAAATGAAATGTGATAATTTTTTAAGTGAGATGATGCGTAATTGCAATATTTTTATTAAATTTTCATCGTGTGTTAAAATTAAAATGCCATTTTTGCATAATTTATGTGACATGATGTCAGTTTTTGTAAAAATTTATGTGAGATGCTACGTGATTGCGTGATTTTTGTTCAAATTTTTGTTACTTTGGGGGTCGTCAACACATACGTATTTTCGTAATTTTTGCGCGCTTTTATTCAAATCTATTTTAATTTGTCGTCAACACATACGTCTTTTCGTAATTTTTGCGTGTTTTTATTCAAATTTATTTTTATTTGTCGTCAACACAGACGTATTTTCGTAAAATTTTACTATTTTTCAATGAAAGTTGTATAAAAATATTGTTTTTTGTCGTATTTGCAGAATTTAATGTGACAAGATGCCGATTTTTATAAATTTTCATGGGAGACGATGTCGATTTTCTAAAATTTTAAACGAAATGCTTTGGAAATCGCGTGTTTTTATTCAAATATTAGTATTTGAAGCTATTTTACACATACAAAGTGTCGAAAATTCATATAAATTGAGCTACGATTTCATAATTGTGTTATGTACTTTAAAAAATTACGGTTTATTTGTTAAACGTTTGCAAAATTATGCATAGTTTATGTAACATGAAGGCCATTTTGTAAAAATTTATGTGAGATGCTGTGTAATTGAGTGATTTTTGTTCAATTTTCGTCGTATGTTGAGTAAAAAATGTCGTTTTTTGTATAATTTCAAGTGACATGATGTCAGTTTTTGTAAAAATTTATGTGAGATGATGTGGACCAACACATTTTTCAGCGAAATTGTGTGTTTTTATTTAAATCTTACTAAAACTGCTGCAGAAATTGCTGTTTTTTATTCAAATCTTGCTAAAACTGCAACAAGTTAGAGAAAAAAGTGTAAAACATTTGCAAAATTATGCTTAGAATTAACTCTTAAAACTGTTTTTACATTATTTTCGTTTTACAAAACGATTTATAAAACGAATTGTGATCATTTTTAAGTGAGATGATGCGTAATTGCAATATTTTTATTAAATTTTCATCGTGTGTTAAATTAAAATGCCATTTTTGCATAATTTATGTGACATGATGTCAGTTTTGTAAAATTTTAAGTGAAACAGAACATTTTTTCAACAAAATTGTGTGTTTTTATTCAAAATTATGTTACTTTGTGGCCAATTGCGTTTTTATTTTCGTTCGTTTGCATTTATACTGGAGTTTTTAAAACTAAAACAGAACATTTTTCAACGAAATTCTCTGTTTAATTCAAATTTATGTTAATTTGTGGTCAATTGCGTTTTTATTTTCTTCCGTTTGCATTTATACTGGAATTATTACAGTAGAGCGGTCGTGAATAAACTAAATTTTAAAATTAGAACACTCATAATAAATAAATTTTTTATGGCAGGTGTGGGGTTTGAACCCTCGAACTCTTACGAGACCGGTTCTTAAGACCGGCGCCTTTACCGCTCGGCCAACCTGCCGTGTGTATAAATCAGCACTATTCGC